>PVHY01015866.1:0-35008 GCA_004024945.1 Uropsilus gracilis
CCCCCCCCCCTTCCCTCCTGCTCAAAGTTGTGCTGTTCAGTTTGGTGCTTACCTTGTTTTGACTTTTACCAAAGTCTTTTGTTTATTTTTTCACTGTATCTCATATGTTAGTGAAGCCATTTGGTTTCTGTCTTTTTCTTCTTGACTTATTTCTGCTAATATGATTCCTTCTAAGTACATCCATGTTGTTATAAAATCGTCAAATTTGTCATTTTTAATTGGTGAGTAATATTCCATCGTGTATATGTACCACATTTTTTTTTAATCCAGTCATCTGTTTTGGGGCATTGAGGTTGCTTCCATGTCCTTGCAATTATAAATTGTGCTGCAGTAAACATCCGAGCACAGGTGTCCCTTTGTACCCACATATATGTCTCTTTTGGGTAGATTCCCAAGAGATCAATTGCTGGGTCAAATGGTAATTCCATTTTCATTAACTTGAGTGTCCTCCATACAGCTTTCCATAGTAGTTGGATTAGTTTACATTCCCACCAGCAGTGTAGAAGTGTTCCTTTCTCTCCACATCCTCGCCAGCAATTCTTGTTGTCTGTTCTTTGGATGTGGGCCATTCTTTCTGGTGTAAGTGGTATCTCATTGTTGTTTTGATTTGCATTTCTCTTATTACTAGCAAAGTTGAGCAGTTTTTCATGTGCCTGTTGGCCATTTGTATTTCCTCTTTGGAAAAGTGTCTTTTTAGTTCTTCTCCCCATTTTTTGATTGGGCTTTTTGTTTTGCTTTTGTTTAGTTGTGTTAGTTCCTTGTGGATCTTCATTATTAAACCCTTGTCACTCATGTGGAGGGCAAAGATTTTTTCTCATTCGGTTGGGCATCTTTTAGTTTTTTTCTGTTGTCTCTTGTGCTCTATAGAAGCTTTTTAGTTTGATGTAGTCCCATCTGTTTATGTTTTCCTTCATTTTTTTTCCATCTGTAGATGTTTCCAGAAAGGGATTTCTGAACTGTAGTTCATGGAGAGTTTTGCCCAAGTTTTCCTCAATGTATGCTATGGTTTTAGGTCTGACCTCTAAGTCTCTTATCCATTTTGAGTTTATTTTTGTACATGGAGTAAGGGAGATTTCTTGGCCCATTTTTTTTGCATGTCTTAGTCAAATTTTCCCAGCACCATTTATTGAAGAGGCTATCCTTGTTCCAGGGTAAGTTTTTCACACCTTTATCGAAGATTAGTTGACTATATATGTGTGGTTTTATTTCAGGGCACTCAATTCTGTTCCATTGATCTGGCTGTCTGTTTTTGTACAAATACCATGCTGTTTTAATTATTATGGCTTTGTAGTATAGTTTGAAGTTTGGAATTGTAATACCTCCATTTTCTTTTTTTCTCGTTAGGAGGCTTTTGGATATTTGAGGTCTTTTGTTATTCCATATGAATTTCAGTAATTTTTGTTCTATCTCTTTAAAAATGTCACTGGGATTTTTCTTGGGATTGCATTGACTCTATAGATTGCCTTTGGTAAGATGGTCATTTTGATAATATTAATTCTTCCAATCCACGAACAGGGAATGTCTTTCCATTTCCTTACATCTTCTTCTATCTCTTTTAGGAGTGTTTTAATATTTTCTTTGTATAATTCTTTCACATTTTTTGTTAGGTTTAGTCCCAAATATTTAAAAATTTTTGATGCGATGGTAAATGGGATGGTTTTTCTGATTTCTTCTTCTTCTATTTGACTTTTTGCATATAGGAAAGCTACCGATTTCTGTGTTTTGATTTTGTATCCAGCTACCTTACCAAACTGGTTAGCACCACCATGCTGGATCTAGAATTTTGTTTTCTCATTGAAAAATTTCAAAAGCCCACTGTTGGGATTATAAATCTTACTTATGTATTTTTTTTTTATAATTCCTATTTTTCTTTCACTAGTGTGTTATACTTTGGTATATAAATACCTAGTATTATTTTTCTTTTAAAAAATTCATTTCTTTGTCTTGGTATTACAAATGCAAATGTTTTGTATGCTGTAATTTTTAGGGAAAAATGAGACTTTTTGGTAATTTTTATATTAGAAGTATTTCAAAACTTCTATTACAGCTTAATATAGATGCACATTTCACTTATGTTTATCAAATCCTACATCTAGCTATTAGTTTTATACTTGGAATATTTAAATTTTATGCATTTTGTTTTATTTATTAGCTCCTTTGTATATTAATTTCTAAGAGAAGTAACATGTGCAATTTAACCTTTTATTGTTTTAAAATTTGGGAATTATATTATTCATGGTACAAGAAACAAGAGGTGAAATCTATCAGCTATGTAATGAACTGTTAACCATTACCTTGTCAAGAAGTTTAAGTAATTACAGGGAAAAAGAGAAAGAACAAAACTACTCATCTTATTTTATTAACTAGTAATAAAATGTTTAGTATGATAAAAATTTGATAAAACAAAAAAGATCATTTATTTTAAGAACATTTAGAATATTAGGACTATATTGTATCTTATCTAATTGTGTAAAATATTATTACTAATTTAATATGTCATTGGTGATACTTTTACTTCTAATGTTCAACATTGTTGTTGGTCATCTGTCCTCACTAAAAGATTATTAGCTTGGACAAATCATATATCCTCTCATCCTTAATCTACTCTTTAGTATTGTAGGTAATATAATAGTGTCCTGCCTCAAGGAGTTGTTGTGAGGATTAAATGAGATAATGGATAGTATATTCTTAATCTAATACAGAGATAGCAATTAGAAATCTCTTTGGTTTTCCATTAAAACCTTTATCTTCTGAGCTAATGAAACTATTTGGTTCTGGGGACTGATGGGCATCAGAAATTCTCTCTTCAAATTTGTCCAAATTACAACTATACTCTCCTTTGTGAGCTCAGTGATTTTCTTTATTCTTTATGTTAAATTGAGGCTTTTCCTTGACCAAATGTAGAGCTTGAATATGAATCTGTTGGTATGCATGTCAGTGATTGAAACCTGTGTTTAAGTCTGTAGCTTATTGTATATCATGAGTGTAGGGGCAGAATGATGTGACAGGAATAAAACAATTGTTCACTTAGGGGACAAATAGATTGCCTTCTTTCCTGGGCTCTATGCAAACCTATGAAAGGATTTGCCTTCATAAGTTTAAAAGTGTCTGGCCTCTTACATGTGATTTATGAAAATAGACTGAATGGGTTCTGAAGAACAAGCAATTTGAAAGCTTTTTATTTGCTTCTATGGGAATATAATAGGGAAGCCAGAAGCAACAAAATAAGTTTATACCATTGCTTGTATGTCAGAGTGCCTCCAGGTACCTTACAATAATGTACTATGAATAATTCTGTCTTAACACTAAAGTTTAATAAGAAAATATAATTCTTTTTTTTTCACATTAAAAATGGAAAGGATATTCTCAGGTAAAAAATTTCAAGAATTGTTTTTAATATTGATAAGACTGGATGATATTAAAAAAGAGAAAATAATTAGTGGGATTTCTTTTCTTGTAATAGATTACATTTTCAACATTAATTGTTCTCCAATAATTGCTTAAGCAGTATTATCAGGTAAAATTATACTGTTGTCAACATTCATTATCTAATTTTATTCATTTACAGTCTAACTTGAATGTTAGACTAAGCAATCTTGAAAATTAAAAATACTTGAGATATAGATTATATATATTATTCTATTTTCTTTAATGATATAAGTAAAGCAATTATTTTAAAGTGGTATTTTTATTTGTACATATCCTCAAAAAAATTGCGGGAGCCACGCACGGTGGTATGTGCCTGTAAGCGACAGCCTATGAAGTGCAGCTGGGACTGGGGATCGCGGTTCAAGACCTGCCCAGGGCAACATAGCAAGACCTAGTTCCAAAAACAATAGCTGGGCATGGTTGTGTGCATCTGTAATCCCAGCTACCTGGAAGCTGAGGCTGGGGATTGCTTGAGTCTGTGGTACCCTGGGCAACATGAGTCTCCAGTTCCATGGGCAAAATTGGCAAGACCTGGTATCAAAAAAAAAAAAAAATTGCTGGGATGCAACATAGTTTTATTTCTAAAATGTAAAGATTAGAAATAATTGTTGGAATGATAAAAACAAGAGAAACCAGATTGCATTATCAGTGTAACCTTGCCTTGAATCCATTTATTTGTAATCATTCAATTCATGCATAATTCTAATTTCTTCTGTACTTTTTTCAAGAGAGATGATCCCATAGCTATATTTTGGAAAATCCTAAGTGAAGTATAATAAGTATCTAAATTCTTTAGGTGCTCAACTTTCTACACAAAGTAAGTCATTACAATACAACTATAATTTTCTTGAATAATTTGTCTTCTCTACTTTCTATTAAGACACTACTAATGGGTTTGAGATGTCCCCTAAATTTCTTTTTGGCTGTTACCAACATTTTGTGCATAATTCCTTGTAACTAGAATTAGTTTTATTCATTCTCAATCACTGCAGCATAATAGTTTCTTCATGTGATCCTCAAAGTTAATGTGAAAGAAACCACAGAGACAAGGCAGAAATAGGCACACCTGGAATGTGTGTGATTTCTGTGTTCTGTGATGTGATGTGTTCTGTGATGTGTTATGTGATGTGAAGATAATTCTTTTCCGAACTTCTATTGTTTGAGCAAGTATTTACTGCTTCAGCTACAATTTGTTAGGTACTCTATGAAGTATTATAGTAGGGAGTCTTGTTGGTTGATGAGAGTAAGTCTTTATGTAGAATGAATTATGATACACATATATGGAATTGATGTGTTTGGGAAGCAGATAAAGTATGTACATAGCTATTCTTCCAAGTAGGAAACAAAGAGCTTATTTTGTTTGCTTCTTGGTGATTACAAGTGAATAATTGTATACCCAGTAATAGGGCATATATTGTCTACTCTCATAAAGAGAACACATTTGATACAATTTATAATTTTAAAGATCACTGCATTATGTTCATAATTTATCCACTTTATTTTAAGACCTATCTGTCTTAAAATGTTCAGTATCCAAATAAATTGGTAGGTTAAATGGTAATACTACAAGCATTAACACCTCTAAAGCTTTCATATAATTTGTGGTCCTAACACTGTGATTGCCCCAAAACAAATTTTTTTATTACTCTTTTGACTTGATGGAAAATTTCTAAACATATTTTATTCACCTTGTAAGTGAAAAAAAAATATTGTCATTGAAACAATGGGTAACTGTCAAAAGATCAATTTTTTCTGGATATAAAGCATAAGCTATGGACGTTGAATTATTAACACTGACTCAGGTATTATCAGTCTTATTTTTACTCACATATGTGTACATGTATATGTACATATGTATTTTTTGTAAAACCTATATAATTTTATTTTATATCTAGGTCATATATCTACAATCAAGATACTGAAGGCTCATTCCTAAAATAACCCCTCATGCAGCCCTTTAAAACCACACCTACCTCCAAGTATATCCATTCCTTGTCCCTAATTTGATGTTGTTTCTCAGATTGTACCATTGCAAAAATAATGTAAAATGGAATTATGCATTGTAATAGTTTTTCATATTTCTCAAGACTCAATGTAGCTGTTTCATCCATTCCTTTTTTTTAACTTTTTAAAAGTAGTATTCCATTTTACACATGCATCACCATTTGTGAAAGTACCAGCTTGTTCACCTGTTGAAAAATTCTGAACTCTCCCAGTTTCTCAGTTACGAATAAAACTATTATGTACATTGTAGTATAGAATTTTGGTGATTTTTCTAGGATAAATACCCAAGAGCACAACTGCTGCATCAAATGGTAATTACAACTTTGGTTTTATAAGAAACTTGCAAACTGTTTCCCACTCTGGCTGTATATTTTACATTTCAAAAAGTAATGTGCAAATGATCCATTTTCTCCACATTCTAACTGGCATTTGGGGTTTTATTTTTTGAACCATTCCAATTGATGTATGGTTATGTCTCACTGAAGTTTTAGTGTGTGTTTACCTGAAAACTGCTGATGTTAACAATCTCTTGTTTGTCTTGTTTGCTAACCAAGCATTCTTCTTTTTTTTAATGAAATTCTTCATTCACATTCTTTGATTTACAATATAACTGGAGATTTTTTTTTATTATTAATTTTAGATTTCGTGCAATGTTGTTAGTCCCATTGGAAATAACCCCTTTTCCCCTACTCTGGTCGGTCGCTCCACCTCCTTTCTCACTGATATTTGTGTGTTCCTGCTTAGCCTTTTTGTCTCTCTCTCTGTGTGTCTGTCTGTCTCCGTCTCTCTCTCTCTCTGTTTTTCTCATTCTCAGTCTAGAAAACCTCTCATTCACAATAATCCATTGACTCTCCTCCACCTTTTGCTCCCTTGTTCTCTTCCCTTCTTGTCTTCCAGTCTGTAATCAGAATCTAAAGATTTGTTCTGATATTGTTTTGGCTGTTCTTTGCTTTGTTCCTATATATCCCATGTGTCCATGAAGTTCTCTTCATTTGTCTTTGTTGCTGTTGTTGTTGTTGTTAGTAGCTGAGTAGTATTAGTATATGTATGTATATATAGATTACCCTTTCCTTATCTGGTTATTCATGGTTGAAAACATAGGTTGTTCTTATATCTTGGCTAATTAAAATAGTGCCAGTGAACATAGGAGTACATCTAATTTTTGGATTGGTGTTTTTGTATTCTTCCAGTAGATATCTAGCAGTGAAATTCCTGGATCATATGGTAGATCTATTTTTAATATTTTGAGAAAACTCCGTACTGTTTTCCATGGAAACATGACAAGTAAGCATTCTCATCAACAGTAAACAAGGGTTCTTTTGTTTCTTATTTACTTTCCTACACCTGTTGTTTGCAGTATTCTTGTGGGCTATTCTTACAGATGTCAGGTAGTACCTCCTTGTGGTTTTGCTTTTCATTTCCTTGGTAAGAGATGATAAACAATTTTTCACATATCTGTTGACAATTTTTATTTCTTTTTTTTGAGAAGTGTCTTCAGATCTTCTGCCCTTTTTTGGTTAATTATTTTTGTTAACTTCTATAACTGGTTTATGTTAAGATATATGAACTGCAAATATTTTCTCCTATTCAGTAATTACTGAAATCAGTAATTCCAGTGGTTCATATGGTCAAGATATTCATTTAGAGCTTTTGTGTAGTTTTTGTCGTATTAATCGGTGCTTTGGTGACAATGGGGTGTTAAAATTGCCTACCCCATGTGTATTTTTGCCAATGTCTGTTTTCAGTACTATTAGTAATTGTCTGATGAAATATGATGCAACCTCATTTGGTGAGTATATGATAATAATAGTTTTGTCCTGTGGTGTATTAACCCTTTTACCATTAATGGTGTCCTTCTTTGTATACCTTGTCACCTTTTTTAGCTTAAAGTCTGCTTTATCCATTACTAATATGACTATCCCAGCCTTCTTCTGGGGCCATTTGCTTGCAGAATTGTTTTCCAACCATTTACTTTCAGGCTGTGCTTATCTTTAGATTTAGGTGTAGGCAGTAGAACATTGGATTCTGTTCTTTGAACCAGTGTGCTACTCTGTTTTTTTGATTGGTGTATTGAGACTGCTAAAATTTAGGGTGATTATTGACAATTGAGAGTTTGAGGTTATCTTTTTGGTGGTCATTTTGAGGTCCTGATATCAGGTGAGAAAACAGGCAAAACAGGGTATTGAACCAAACTTGCAAAGGGGAGTAGCTGGCCTTTTAAAGCCAGCCACACATCAGTTTCTTTTCAGCCCATCTATGCAGTAACAAGGCCACATAAACTTTAAGAGGGAGGAAAAAACAAATTTCATTATTAAAAGACAAATTAGACAAGAATCACTGAGGGGTACCAGGGAACCCTTTGGTAATCTTACCACACAGTCCAGTCTCTAGTTCAAAGAGTACATGGCTGCAGCAGCCATATGCATCCACAAAATGGTGGATGCCCCAACTTAAGCTGGATGGAGTTAAGATGGTGCCACCACATCTTCAAAGACACAACTCCACTCACTCCAAGTCAGAAGAAGCTAAGATGGCATAATCGATCCTTCTCTGAAAGCAGAAGATTCAAACCCAATGAGGAAAACCAGGGTGGCATTGTCAACTCTTATCCAAAAGGCACAGCTCTGGCATTCTTTTAATTCTAACTCCACAGTGACCTAGCATCAGCAAAACTCACTTGATACAACAACACAGCAAGCACTTCAGACATCTCACATTGAAAACAGCACCACAGCAAGTTCTCTTTAGTTCTCCAGAAGACTTCCAAACTTTACAGTTTCAAAGTTAAACCAAGCCCTCAATTACCAAATTTCCAAGTCAGCCTACACAAGTTACAAGTTTCTCCAACATGCTTCCCCAGGCTCCTCACTGACTAGGGCTGGGGATGGAAGCCCACAGCTTGGCTTTCTTCCCTGCCCTGCTGTCCCACATGGCAGCTCTGAGGCCTCCAGTCTCCCTGTGGCTCCTTTCTGCACCTTTCCCCCATTCTCTGTTGTGTCTCTCCTTCCTCCTTTCCATGTCTTTTTTTTTTTCTTTCCTCTTCCTAATCTCTTAATCCTCTTTTCATGAAAGAAGGCTTATCTTCCCTTCTCCAAGTCTCCACCAAGCAAAGAACAATAGCTGCTATTTTAATGAAGAACCACCAGTACTGGGGGCCACAGCCTCCTAACAGTTTTACTAAATACTTTGTTCTATTCTTTCTGTTCAGTTTGCTGTTGGTTTGGATTTAAGGTTTCTCGTAAAGTTTCTTGGAGTGGAGGTTTGACAGTGGCAAATTTCTGAAGATTTTGTATGAAAATGTTCTTATCTTGCCTTTATACAGCATGGAAATCTTTGCAGAGTAGCATATTAATAGCTGGAATTTTTTGTCTTGGAGTTTTTTTTAACATATGACTCCAGTTCATCCTTGCTTGCAGAGTTTCCTGAGAGAAATCTGTAGTCAGTCTTGATAGGTTTTCCTTTGTAAGTTAGCAGTTTCCATTCTTTGGTCAGTTTCAATATTCTTTCTTCATCTTGAACTCTTGGAAGTTTTCCAATTATGTGTCTTGCTGTGGTTTTCCTTTCATTGAAGTAGTTTGATATCCTTTGGCTTCTTGTATATCTATTTTACTTTTCTTTAGGTTATGTAAATTATTATCTATTATTTCCTTAAATAACTTTTCAGTTTCCATAACTCTTTTTTCTCTTCTTTTCCTTCTGGTGTTCTAATGATCCTGATATTTCCTTTCCTTAAGGTATCTGATATATCTCTGAGCTTTTCTCTTGTCCTCTTCCTTTGTACTTCCTTCCCATCTCTCTTTTGGTATTTTTTTTCTTTTATTTCTGTATATTCTAGATAACTGATGCACTACTATATTTCCTCTAGAGTATTTTCATGACTTTTCCCTGCATTTTAAACTCTTCTACTGCCCTTTTTATATCCTGAGTTTCCTTACTTCCCTTTTTAAACGAATTCATTCTCATCCTTCAGCTCTTTGATTGTTTCTCATATTAAATTTCTCTTTTTCAAGTCTTTCTATTTCTTCTCTCAACTTTAAATATTTTAGTTTAAGTGAGTTGGAATTATTTCTTGCTTTTCTGATCTTTAGTTGTATTACTCATGATGATTTTCTCTTTAATATTTTCTGTCTGTTTTTTCTTCTTCTCTTTGATTATTCTTATTGTGGTCAGCTGGGATTCCTTGTCTGACTGGAGGTGTAATTCTTCTGTGTCCTCACTATTGGTTTCTGAGGGTTGTTTCCCTTCAGTGGAGTATTATTTCCTGAGGGACTTGCTTAAATATTTGAGATTTTTTTTTCCTGTTTGTCATGGATTTGCTCTAGGTATTGGTCACTGTGTAATTGTATTTGCTGGCATTTTTATTGGTGCCCTTTACTTGTATGTGTTTATTCTGTCCCTCTGACTGTTAAGGAAAACTTGCTGTTCTAAGATTCCCTGGGTTTTGCTAGGGTTAATTGAAAACAACATTCAACTTGACCTTGCCTCACTGTCCCCTTTAGCACAGATATGCATTCTTTCCTAGGTTGTGGGTGTTTCTTGATTCTTGATTCTTTTTGGCACCAGTCCCATGGAGTTTGCTAGCACTGGGAGTTTCAGGGATGTTGGCTCTTCCTCGGTACTTTGATTGGCTCCCGACCTCTGTAGTCGATGGTTGGGCCTGTTGTGCACAAGTGATATGAACAGGCACACCCTAGTTACCTCCCAACATAATTTTAAGAGATTTTCCTTTCTCCATTATATAGTCCTGACTCCTTCTGTCATAAATTAGTTGTCCATATATGTGCAGGCTTACTCCAAGGTTTCTAGTTCTGCTGATCTATGTTTCCATTTATTAATTATCTTTGGTGTAATGTTAATATTATTTGATGCATGTTTGTTATTAGTTAAATGTGATTGATTTTTTTCTAGGCTTATAAATCATGTAGTACTTCTCAGAACAGAAGTAGAAAGATGGATGTGCGAAATAGGTAGAATCAGTCAAATGTATAGTGAAGGATGGAATTAGATGTTTAGTGATGATCTTAATGTAATAAGTCCTAACATTATTATAAACATTTATGTTTGTTGGATTTAGTTCATTAGTTTGTTTCTTAGAATGAGTTTATGTCTGCAGCAACACTGCAATGATATAAGCATGAAACTTGCTTCAGCAGTATGCTAAGGGATGCATTTCATCTAAGCAAGAAGTGATTACATAAATAGCAACAAAAGGAATGTCAGCAAAAAATGTACATATTTAATTATGACCTAAGGAAGAACAAAGTTGTGGCAAGGATAGAAAAAGGAAAACAAAACGTGATGGCATATATTATGCCCCAAAGTGGGATAGGAAAAAAATTAAATGGAGATGTAGAAAAACTAAGAGATCATTTAATAGATGAAATCATTGTGAAACCAACAACTTGAGGTTCATATAAAGAGAACAAGATAGCTAGTCAATAAACAAATTTTATGGCATTCACTTTAAAGTTGGAGTAAGCTAAATTTCATCAACTAAGGCTCCTTTTAAAATGAATCAAATAAGGCTTATTTTAAAATGAATCAGGATTGTGTAAAAATCATTATTTAGAAAATGTAATGTTCGCTTAATAATAATAATAAATAATAAATAAATAATAAATAATAAATAAATTATTAATAATAAATAAATAATAAATAAATAATAATAAAATGTTTCTTCTAAAATAAAAAAATAAATAAAGAAGTGTACCTTCTAGAAAAAAAATAGCCCAACACTCTCATGTACACACTCACACATACACATACTAAATCAAACAATTTGCTTTCAAGTATAAAATAACACTTCATGAATGTATAAGATCACTAAAAAGCTAACAAAAGATTAGTAAAAATTTTACTTCCTGGTTATATTTTTAAGAAGTCAGTTAACCACATATGTGTAAATCTATTTCTGGTACCTGCATTCTCCTATTTGGTTTCTGTCCTTTGACTCTCATCTCATATCATATTTTATTATAAACATAAAAGCACCTTAACACCTTACCTAAATATTCCCTTAGCTAGTTTAAGAAATGTATTTTCTAATTTGCACATCTGGTACTATAGATAACACCATTGCTATTCTCCTGCTGCTTAACAAAGATCTCCCTTCTTCCACACTTTTTTTGTAAACCATGATTTGCATTCTTCTAGATGTTTATAAAATTTTACTGTTTCTTCAAGGCTCTTGATGATTTCACACTTGGCATTATTTTCTTTCAGCTCCCAAACTTAACCCGTCATTTTAGGGTTTTGTTATGTGTCCATATCACACCACTGACAGCAACACAGTGAGCATGAGCTATCTGTAACTGTGAAAATTGTTGTCTTAAAACATTACCTTAAAATTTAATACAGAAATGATCAGTTATCAAAGATTTATGTGGGTCAAAATTTCAGAAGAATTTTAACTCATTTTGACTCAGGGTTTGACATCTATTTGTTGTTTAGATGTCAAACAGGGCTGCAGTTAGAAGCATTGACTGAAATAGAGAAATTTCTACCAAGTTCCCTCAAATGACACTTATTTTAATTTTTTGCTGATCCTCTCAAGTCAGGCTTCTCAGTAGAAATACTTGACTTCATGACACGAAAACTGACTTTTCAGAGAGTAAGTGATCTAAGCAAAAGAGAGAGGAGGAGGACTTTTCATGATTTAGTTTCTGATTGACACACTGTTACATCCACCATATTTTACTCATTAGAAATCAATTACTGAATCTGTGGTCAGTGCTCACATTGAAAGGAAGGAGACTAGAACTCCACTTCTTGATAGAAACAGGGGCATATTTTGGGGGCATATTTTGAAGCAACTGTAAAGTAGAATTTTTTTATGTGTTCAAAACACATTGAGTGTTTGATGTCAATGCTACCTGTGGATATAGTGAGATGACCAAATACAGACAAGAGCTTACTTAGCATCGTATTAATATGTGGGAATTTGAAAACTAGATAGGAGAGTTTGTGGTAAGTAATAACACTGGGTATTAAAAAATAAATATTATCTTAGTTTAATTTTTAAAAAATAATTGATAATCATTGAGGATCATTTCAACTTGTTTGTTTTAGGGATTGTTCTGCTCATTTAAAGAGAAATTTAAGGTTTTTTTGTTTTTTTAGTTTCCATCTTAGATTTCTCTTAAACTCAATTGTATTATGAAATGAAAGTCAAACAAAATATAGGAATAAAACACATATAAAATATTTAAGAAACAAAATCTCTTGGGATAAATAATATATAGTATGATACACTCTATCTTATAAGTCACTACTCTCATAAGTTTTGTTTGACCAGTAAAAGAGCTAAGATTATTAAAGTTTCAGTGGAAGGGAAAAAAATACAGGCAGTACTAATTTAGGAATAAAAATGATGATGATAATGCTATAAATAACTGTATATCTATTGAGTTGAATACATATGTGCTAAGGACTCCAATAAGGAATTTTCATGTGTTGTCTCACCTAAATTTCCCCCAAATCACATGTGATTTTTTACAATGAAGCATTTATTTTCCTTAGAAGAATTACTTATGGACTATGTTGGTATACATGGATATGAATTAAACTTCACTGAAGTTTGTGTAAGCAAGGGTTTTCTGATTTTTTTTCTATTTATTAACATTTTGATTGATGTAAATGTAAAGTCTACTATTATGACCACTATTATGTATAGCTTTTGCATTCCTTAGATATTATTTTAAAAAAACAATTGCTACCATTTCAGCTAAAAATTAAAGTAATGTAAAGTTCTTATATAGCAAGAGAAAGAGTTTTGCTTTTTCAGTGATTTAAATGTGTATTTTATTAATAATTATTTTGTTTACATGTTTAAATATCTATGCATATATGTATATATATATATACACACACACATATATATTATATCTTTGCATTCTTTGGGGTTCTCCCTCCACCTTATCATCTATGAACCTACATCTTCATCTTCTTGTGCTCCTCCTTTCCTGGATTTCTCCATCCCCACTACCCCTCTCTCGCTTCTTGACCCAAGTCTGTTAGCTTATTTTGACATTTTCTTGGCCTTTTGTTTGTTATTCCTATAGCTCATCTATAGGTAAGATAGTATAGTTTCTGTCTTTTTTTCTGACTTATTTCTGCTAATATGGTTCCCTCTAGGTTCACCAATGTTACTTCAAATGCTTCATATTTGTCTTTTATCAATTGCTGAATAATATTCCATTGTGCGAATATAACATAAATTTTTTATCTATTGGTTAATTTTGGGACATTTGAGTGTTACAAATCCTGACTATTGTAAATAGTGAGAGTCCAGGTGTCTTTTTGAATTAGTGTTTTGGTGTCTTTTGAGTATATTCCCAGTAGTAGAATTGCTGGGTGTAATGGTAGTTCAATTTTCAGTAGCTTGATGGTTTTCCACACAGCTTTCCATAGCCGCTGGACCAGTTTACAATCCCACTAGCAGTTTAAGAGTGTTCCTTTCTCTCTACGTGAAATGTGTATTGTTGAAGCTTATCTCTCAATTTAGAGCTAACTTTACCCTATGTTGACTATTTTTCTTACAATTTACTTAATTGGCTAATCCTTAGTTGATTTGCTACAGTCAATGATATGATCAATCTTTCATCAATATATGTACATATATGAATATGTACAAATGGATACATTCATGTGTTTTTGAAAATATCACTATAAATATTTCATTTAAGGTTTTTATGAAACATTCTTTAATCTGCATCATTAAATATTCTTTCATAACATAATTGTAAAAACTGCAAAATATTCTGAAAAACATAAATATTGGATTTTCCTTTTGCTGAAATTATAATTGATAAAAAAGATTGCTTTAAATATAGAAATACATTTTCAAGGTGTTGATGTATGAGTGCTGAGAGATGACTTTTAATATATTCCTCAAGAGAATTCATCAGCCTTCTTTAAGATTGACCTTCTAGTTCCCAAAGGTTCTATTTTTCACTGAAAAATGTTTTAATATCTACCAAGCAACTATAATAGCACTATCATAGTACCTGAGGCATTTAATCAAATATGTTTCTCCCTTCTTTGACCAAATATATCTGAATTATCTTTCTGGGAAAAAAATACTTATTCTCAGCCTGACTGTAGTAAAACTTGTGGGGTTTAAAAAAAAAAAAAAAAGGTAATATAAAAGATCAGGTAGTAAAGGCCTGGGAAGTGCAATAGAAATAGCACCTGGATTTAAAGGATTGGTTCCTGCTCCCTGCTGAGCACTTAAATAGTATTGTGACCTGGGGAAAATCTCTTAAATTCTCTAGACTTCTCACTTCTACTCAGATAATTTATCTTAAATAGTAATTTTAGCTCTGAAAAATTTTAATTTTCCTCAGAGGGAATAAGTACCTCAATTGATGTAATCTAGTTTTCAAGTGATATATTTGAAGTCAGGTAAAAATTATACAAATTAATTCCATACACTTTGCTAAGTTTACCACTGAGGTTTTTATAATTAGAGTCGGAGTTACTTGAGATGATTTATTGCAGTATGTGGTTAGTGTTCAAAGCATTTTTATGTGTTGTTTGTCTATAATTAACTTTTTTATTACTGTAGTAAGCAACGCATTTTTGTAAAATATGAGTTATATGCATTTATATCTCACATCAATATTAGAATTTCATTTTTATCTCTAAAATAGTCCATTTATATTGATTAGAAGTATTTAAATTAGAAATTAGTTTGAGTAGAAATTATAATTAGGAGGGGCTTAAAAATAAACTATGCTATAATAATGAGTTTCTTATGAAAGTTAAAATTGCTGAATTTTATATTTTATAATAATGAGTTTCTTATGAATTTTAAATTTGCTTTGACAGAAAAGTCTCAGAATCTGATGCATTCACCTTTCAGAATATATGTTAAACAAGGGCAGATTTTTTTCTGTCATAATAGTTTGGAAAAATAAATGAATAGGAATAGCTCAGTTTATTGTGTAGAAAAATGAGAGGAACCGTGGGCTATATATCCCTAAAATCCCTTGTGTAATATTTGACGCTGACCTTTGAATAAAAGCAGATTAGAGAAAGAGCTATGAGAACTTATAAACTAAAATACACCAGAAAGTAATAAAGAAATAATTAAACTGGGGCAATTGCTAGATACTTGAATCATAAACAGAATTACTTTGTTTTTTGGAATGTCAACAAAATGAGCTCATTATGAACCAAAGCAAAAACAGTAATATTTATAGAATGTAAAATGAAACAGCATAATTATTAGAAAAAGTTTTTGTTATTACTATGCTAAAAAGTTATTTCTTGGCAAAACACTAAAAACAAAAATACATAAAGAATAAAAGTGATAGAACAGAAGACAAAAAAAACTACTATATTTTAATGCAAGAAGGACTATCGGACGAAAAAATATCAAAGACAAAACAAAGCTGGTGTACCATAACTAGTATCAGAGATGAAAAAAATCAGTTTGATATCTTAGGAAATAACAAATTTTATATATAAATTTGAAAATGTCATGTGCTAAAAGAAAAATTGCACAGAATTGAAGTAGATCAATTTAAAAGATATATGTGTAAAAGCAAATGAACACAAGTGTGATATTGGCCATACATGTAAACAAAAGCAAATCAAAGAAAAATATCAGATGTAATCTTTTTTCTGCAAAATTTTTTTTCAACATCAGAAAAATTTTATTGAAAGTGATAAAAAGGGTTTATGTACATAGCTTCACATGTACAAACTTTCAAATAGGAAGGTTAGCATATTAACAGATAATATATTAACAGGGAGGTGAATATCTTTGGTAACCTTAGTTTTGGGCAGGGGTATTATGAACGTGTGTGTATGTATATATGCATGTATATGTGTATTTATTTATGTATTAATATATTTGTGTATTTATTTATATTATAGTACCCTTGATTTATGTCCATCCTTGTTATTGTTTTGCGAATGGTTTTCTCCCACATTTGGTTAGTTACATTTTGACCACTGTTCACTATGTTTTCTCTCCATCCTCAGCTCACTCATCTCCTCACTCACTAGGTGCCTCAATTATGTGGTCAGCTTTTAAAGGTTGGCTTAAAGTTTATCTTTGATCCTTTGTTTGGTTTCTCTATGTTCCACATACAAAAGACACCATCCTATATTTATCAAGTTTATTTTATTTATCACAAGTCCTTCCAGCTCCATCTATATTTCCATAAACAGCATGAGTTTACCTGTTTTATTGCTGATATAGTGTCACAATATATATTTATACCACATCTTATTGATCTTCATCTGTTGAGCACTTAGGTTATATCTATATGCAATAAATATGAAAATACAGATTTCCTTTTGAATTAATGTTTCTGTAGTCTTTGTATATATACCTACAAGTGGAATTTTGACATATTTTATCATAAGATTAAAAATTTTTTTATAATCTTGTTTAAATTATTTTGATCTTATTGATGATACTGAGATCATTTTGAAAGGAAACATTCTTTTATTTTAGAAGTCAAATTACCTGTGTGTATGCATAATCTAGTAAAAAAGTATTGAATTTAAATTCATCATAAAAAAGTTAGATATAAATGAGTAATTTTATTTTTCCCCACCCCTAAAAGATGAGTAATTTAAAAAATGGTTGTGCTTTTAGAATATAAGCTGTATGTGATATACTCTATATATTATATTTTTACTAAATAAACATACATGTGAACTTCCAGATTGATAAGATGTTCCTGGACTTGTATAAATGCAGTGCTTTTGATGTTTCTGGGACTAAATATCTCTTATATTAGGTTCAATATGTAGTGTCTTAGAGTGAATTTCATAATGAATTGAACTTTGTCAATTAATTAAATTATTGTATATTCATTTGTAGGTCTTCTGATATTTCATTAAATCTTGTAATTTAAAGTTTGTATCTTAAAAAAGAGTAATTCTGGAACAGATTTCCTCTAAGCTAGTGAAAAAAAAAGTGGGAAATTATTGATTATTGCATTTTAAAAATATTAATTACTCCTAATACTGATATTTGAAAATATGTTCATCTACCTATAGCATTGCTCTTCAAGTATGTCTCACAATTAGAGAAAATCTGATGTCATTTTGCATATTTAGTATCTATTAGTAAAATATTTTAAGTATTTTCATATCAACAACAAACTGGCTATCAGATAGTGGAGAATGCTTTGTAAGAGTACAGGTCATGTGAAAATAGTTTTGGTACAATCAAGGTAGCTAGAGGTCTTTCAAAATGAAAGAAGTAAGTTGGTATGACAGCATTTAAAGAGGACTTTATTTCATTGCTATTATTCTTTAAAAGTTAAGGCCAGGCACGGTGGCTTGTGCCTGTAAGCTTCAGCCTATGAAGCTGCCTGGGCTAGGGATTGCGGTTCGAGTCCTGCCTGGGGCCCGTAGTGAGACCTAGTTCCAAAAAAATAGCTGGGCGTGGTGGTGCATGTCTGTAATCCCAGCTACCTGGGAAGCTGAGGCTGGGGATTGCTTGAGTCTTTGGTACCCCGGGCAACATGAGCCTGCGGTTCCACGGGCTAGAATAGGGAGACCCAGTCTCAAAAAAAAAGCTATCAAATATTTATCTAATATAATATATTCAAAATTTTCAGATTTACTTTAATTTCCATGTCCTTTATCTTTCAATACAATCCTTGCAACTAAAATTATACCTTTGTCAAAGTTACTTATTATAGTTTAAAAAGCATCATATATATTTTGTAATAAAGCTGTTCTATACTTTACATACCTTCTTTGTCTTAAAGATCAAGATTAGTTTTGCTTTTAGGTAGATGCCCCAGAAGTTTCAGGAAACACATATTTTCATTTCACCCATGTATCTAGATAACTTACTTTGTGTACTTTCTTAATTGAATTAGCAGCTTATTATGACATATATGTTTCAGTATATCATTACAAAATAATTTTGTATATCATTACAAAATAATTTGCAATAATGCTAGTATAAGTAATTAATGGTTTTATCAAATCCTAAATCTTTAGAAAATTTTAAAGTTATAAGTCAATTTGTGAAATAAATTTAAGGTTGTTCAATTAAAACTTAGCCAACTTCCAAGAAGCATTAAAAATAGTTACAGATTATGCAATTAAAATGTAGTTTAAATTCTCAAAAAAGTAAATTATGAATCTATTAATTTTTAAAACAAATAACATTTATTATATTTTATTACAATATATACTATAAGATATTAATATTAAATTGCATTATATTTTAAAGCAGGAAGATTAAACACATATTTCAAGTTTATCATTGTCATGTTGGAAAAGACATGATACCAATCTACATTCTAGTGAAAATATGAGTCATTTTTCAAATATATTAAGTTTGTACCTTAGATCTCTCTCTATGTGTGTGTATATATGTATGATATATATGTATATATATATATACACATACGTGTGTGTATATATAACCTGTGTTATATGTTGAGCTTTAAATGTTTCCCATGAATCTTTAAATTAGCTACATTTTGTGAGCCTATGGGTGATCTTTTGACTTTTTAATTTATTTTTAGGATATGCTTTATGATTCTATAAGGAAGACTTGGGTCATTATGTGTAATGTTCTTTGTAGTAAACCAAGACTGTTTTTACTTTGATGTTCAATTATTACATATCTCTAGTATTCCTAAAAATATAAAGTCTCTTGAATCTATTAAACTACAGATATACTTTCACTGTTACTTTGTGCTTGTCAAGATGCAGTGAACAATCATTTAATAGTATCTCCCTTATGCTTTCTTTTTATATCTGCATGGAACTCAGATATAGTAAAAGTATTAAAATATCACAAGAAAGAATAAGAATAAAAATAGATAAAATTGATTCTGAATTTCGTTTGTTATATTAGGCTTATCACATCTTTAGTGTACAATCATACATTTGAGAGAAAATACTTCCAAGCTGTCTGAAAAACCAGATCTCCAACTTTTTAATAATAGAAAAATGATCTTTTGACTCTTCATTTCAGTTGTAAGAGAGACCCTGCTAGACTATAACACTGACCATCTTGTAACCCCCAAATAAGGCTTCCAGGCTTCCCTTTTTGTCAGGTTCACTCATTCACTTATTGACAACTCACAGCTTGAAATGCACATTTCAGATGAGTTTGATGCTCCTCACTCTGTCCCATTATTTGCCCTAAACAAGTAAATCAGCTTTCCACAGACTATCCTGGTGTTGTTCAGTCACTTCTAATATCAGATGCTCTGCAGAGATGGGGTTTTTTGGACTAGACAGTTCTTGATCTGTAATCCTTTGTCACAAGCAAAGGGTGAAATCATTGGTCTCCGTGCCTTTAAGATATTCTGAAGTGTATTACTTTATTGTTATTATTACTCCCCAGTCTGTTTTCCTGAAAGTTGAATACATGTTGCTAATTCTTTACTAATTTTCTTTACATTTGTCCAATTGTGATGATTTTAAAACAGTATTTTAGCCCAATTCTATATAGCAGACACTTGTTATACTTGGATTTCTTTTGTTTTCTGTTTACCCGCATTGTCTTTTGAAAAGAAAAGAACAGCAATATATAGTCAAAATGACAAAATAAATTTCAATGATACAGCTAAAAGTTAATTATTATTTCTTATACCTGAATGACATATGGAACTTAAATTGGATTAAATTAGATCTCTCTGCTGCCATTCAGTGCCATTGTTTACCAAGTGCCATAATTTCACATTTAAAATAAATGCCTATGAAGTTGCCATTATTATAATATATCCATTTTGACTGTGTTTACATTCGTTCTTCTAGAAGAAATCTCATTAGAAGTTGTCTCATTGGAAACCTACTGGAGACAATTTCTTTAAGTTTTATTTGTACAATTTTACTTAATTGTGCCATTTCTTGACCTTGAATGATTCTTTACCAAGTTGAAAATTCTAGTTTTGCAAATTTACTCAGAACGTTGAAGAAATTTACTAAGTTCTAATATTTTTTCAACTTTTAAAGTGTTTGACTTATGCATAATTGTTAGTGTGTGGCAGAGAGATACTCAGGGACTCCCCAAACTTGAACATTTTAAACGGAGCAGCCATCTGTGCACACAAAGACAAAGGAGATTCTCACTGTAAAAACCTTAGTAGGATTAGTGTTCATAGAGAAATGAAGGAAGCTATCTAAATAAAACATCCCAAATTGCCCATTGCCTCTTGAGTAAATGTCCAGTGAAACAGAGTTAACTTGAAGCAGGAAAAAAAAAATCAAATTGTATTTTTATATAACTTTATTTTATAATATTTTTATATTATAAAAAAACTTTCAATATATATGCTGTCATTGGTACTCAATTATTAATATACTGATTAGACTTGTGACTGTCAAATTACATATAATGGGAATAATAAGAATATTTTGGTAAATATGAATTTAGTACCCACTCATTAATTTACTCATCTGTTAGAGAACTTTATGCTTGTTTTATAAAAAGACATTAGCCAATTCTAAGCTAAAAAGAATATGAAGTTAATAAACTGATAGAAATTTTAAACAAAGTGGGAAAAACATGCTCACCAATTACCAGTGTAGGCATTTTGTTCTACAGATACTCAAACTGCAGTGTAACAGTCTTTTGGATCTGTCAGTTCCTAAAAAGAATTCATCCCTTTAATTCAAATATTCCTACAAGTATTCTGGAAATGTTAGTAGCATCAGCATTTTATCTATTTATTCATTTATTTATTTATTCATGCCTATGGGGAGACTTGATCCTTTACTTTCAAGATGGTTTTATTTTGTGGTTTGAGAAAAAAAAGGCCATCAGAGCTGCATATTTTACTGCTCCCTGAGAAAGAAGGAAACTGATTAAAATTGTGCTTACTTTATTTTTAAGAATACAGCTTTTTGTTTGTTCTTGTGCATTTACCTAACTATAGATATATAATATGATGTATATCATATATAAATCCTTAGTGATCAATTTTATTTTTAAAAAGCATAACTTGTTTTATTCTATAATCTAATCTCTAGTTTATTGTTTTAACTTGAAATTGGTCGACTGATGGTATCCCATTACTGCTGAAGTTAGTAACAACAAAGAACAAATAATCTCAACATTTTTCTTTTTGAGTACAAGTTTTAAGGTGATTATACTGTGTTATAAAGAAGGAAATTGCATTCAAATAAAAAAATAAACAACTGTTTAGAATGAGTTCACATACTTTTAGAGATTTTATCTATTTCCATCAAAGTTAGAATAATTTTAGACTTCTGCTATTCTAATAGTCTGTATTCTGATAAAATGAAAATTTTTTCAGTAGTTTGAGGGTCCTCCACAAGGCTTTCTAGAATGCCTGGATCAGTTTGCATTCCCACCAGCAGTGTAAGAGTGTTCTTTTCTTTTCCATATCCATGACAACACTTGTTGTTGCCCATGTTTTGTATTGTTGCCCATTTTTTCTTTTTTGATATGGGCCATTCTTATTAGTGTAAGGAGGTATCTCATTGTTGTTTTGATTTATATTTCCTTGACTATTAGTGATATGGAGATTTTTTTCATATGCTTATTGGCCATTTGTATTTCCTCTTTGAAAAAGTGTCTTTTTAGGTCTTCTCCCATTTTTTGACTGGGGTTTTTGCTTTATTTTGCTAAGTTGTGAGAATTCTTTGTGGACCTTTGATATCAGACCCTTTTCACTTGTATGGAGAACAAAAACATATTTCTTATTCATTTGGGTGTCTCTTTGTTTTTGGTTATTGTCTCTTCATGTGTGCAGAAGACTACAGTTTGATGTAGTCCCAGCTGTTTATGTTTTCCTTTTTTTTTTTTTTTTTTTTTTTTTTTTTTTTTTTTTTTTTTTTTTTTTTTTTTTTTTTTTTTTTAGCATTTGTAGATGTGTCCTGAAAGAGGTTTCTGAGGTGTAAGTCTTGGAATGTTTTGCCCATATTTTCCTCTACGTATTTTATGGTTTTAGGTCTTACAAGCAAGTCTTTTATCTATTTTGACTTGATTTTTTCAGATGATGTGAGGGAATAGGCTAGATTCATTTTTTTTAATATATATAGCACTTTAGTTTTCCCAGCACCATTTATTGAAGAGACTATCCTTGTTCCAATGTATACTTTGTCCCTTTGTCAAAGATTAATGGATCACATATGTGTGAATCTATATCTGGGCTTTTAACTCTATTTTATTGGTTTGTGTGTCTGTTTTCCTTCTAGTACAGTACTGTCTTAATTATCATGGCTTTGTAGTAAAATTTAAAGTCTGGGAGTATAAAACCTTCACTCTCTCCTCTTAGGAGAGATTTGGCTATTTGAGATTTTTTATTGTTCCAAATGAATTTTAATAATTCCTTTTGATTTCTTTAAAGAATGACATTGAGGTTTTTATGGGAATTGCATTGGATCTGCAAATTGTTTATGGGAATTTGAATTGAATATGCAAAATTTTAAGGAAATTGCATTGAATAGCAAAAGATTGCTTTTGAAAGAATGGACATTTTGACTACTGTTTGATCCAGCAATTCCACTTTTGGAAATCCACCCAAAGGACACTAAAAAATTAATTCAAAAAGGCACCTGCACTCATATATTTATTACATTAGTATTTACAATAGCCAGATATGAAAAAAAAATGCCCCAAAACAGACAAATGGTTCAGAAAATTGTGGCTATGTACATGATGGAATACTATTCTGCAGCCAAAAATGACAAATTTGATGCATTTGTGATAACATGGATGGACCTAGACAGAATCATGCTAGCAGAAATAGGCCAGAAAGCAAAAGAGAAATACTGGTGAGCCTACCTATATGCAGTATATAAGGGATGCAAATAAACATCCCCTAAAAACCTAAAACCTAAAACTAACAAACTGTCAGAGGAACTGAAGCATAGAGCAAGGAGGACGGGTGGCTAAAATTGGAGGATGGATGGGCACGAGATATTAAGATGATAGTTTACAGGTGACAAAGCAGTGGGAGAATCTCAGTGTATGCAATGATGTGAAAATATATTCATGTGTAATCAAATGAAAATTTAAATAAAAAAAAAGAAAATACATTTAACCAGGTTTGTGTTCAGACAGACCCACATCTGTAGTTAGATGTTGCTCTTTTTTGTCTTATATTTTATAGCATACTAGTTTGTTTGGAGCCAAGTACAATTGTAACATACATACCAGCCTAGTCATGTAGATATTTCCAGCAGCCCATACATCAACCTGCAATTTCCCTAAGTATGTTGGTTATGGTAAAATACAAAATGCATTGTGTAATGCAACATTTTAAAATCATTCTTGACATCTCTTCTTTGGAAACCTTAACTCACAAAAATGACATTCTGCATTCTTGTTTCTTGAGTTGTGGGGAGAAATATCATAACTCTACATTCTTTAGAAGTTTGTGATTATTTACACATTTTGATTAAACAGCACAGCTTATCCTAAATTTCCTTTAGGGATATTTGTAAACAACTTATTAAATCTGTTACACATTGCTTAAAGCATATTCAGAACGAAAACTCCAGATTTAATATGCTTAAAATTCAAAAACTTAAAAAAAATGTGATAAGCATTTTGGAAATAATTTCTATAAAATGGAATGAATTATTGCCTATAAACCTATGTGGCATGTAATATAAAATATATAACATATAGTTTATCAAATTCTATATAATTCTATATAAAACCATTATTTTGAGAGGACACATTATTAAATGTTTTATTCCTACTATTAACTTCTTTATATTGCCACACATATTTTCAAGACAGAAATGTTCTTTGTTATATAGTATAAGACTCCTTGACCTTTATTGATTTCTTTAAAGTCTTCAAAGTTTGGTTTATTTTCAAATTTAAGACAATGTTGAAACATGTTATTCATATTCATCACTTCTGTGGGGCAGGAAGGAAATTTTGTTTTCTTGAACTAGTTGAACAATCAAATTAACATCAGGCATATTAGTAAGAGGAAATAAATAATTGCATACATATACAGACTCTAGTAGCTATAGATTTTAGAGTCAATGTGCTAAACCCAGCTGGATTTATTTATCTCCAGAGCTAAGGAATTGATTTGGGGTTTGGGTCTTCAAGAGGAGAGAATAGGGGCTCAGGTAACACTTAGGTGCTCTAAAATTTGGTCTTTGTTCTTATATTGTGTAAGTTTCTCAGATAAAAAGACTTTTCCTGGAGGTAATCCTAAATCTAAGTAAATCTCTTAATCTTCATCTGTCCTGCTAGTTAAAGTTGGTAAAAATTTCCATTAAAGTTTTCTACTTCTATTAAATAAAGCCTATAATCCTCAGGCTCTGGATAGATATTAACTCAACAACATCCATATACCAAAGTGATACATTGATACATCTTAGAATACTTATTCTGTACACCTCTGGAGGTCTATCCTTTATTTACCAGCAAAGCATGGATAACTTTATATCTCTGCACCGGATTTTTCTTTTGTATCATAGAGTTTCATAAGGGATGGACTCCTTCAGCTTCTCTAGATATTTCATATTACCTAAACTTTACCTTGGTGAAAACTAGATCCATGAATAAAGACATTGAGAGAGTTTTTCTCAATGTCAGCTCTGCTGTTCAAGTGAGAAACTTGTAATTTTAATGGTTCTGCTTTAAAAATGATCAGTCTGTCTACAAGTCCATTTTAATTCATTAAATATCTCTTAAGTAATCAACATTTCCACTTAAGGTAACTTATTTGTCCAATCTTATTTAGCTTCCCCATTATTACATCTATCTCAACCAATGTGGTTGTGACACTCATGTAATAGAGATTGCATCAAAATGCAAATCTGAACTGTGCTGATTATCTATTTGTAACTCCTCACAACTTTCTCTTAGCTCATAAGATAAAGATTCAAACCTTTTTGTTCCACACCTGGGCCATTTGGATAATTTGAGTATTTTCCATGTACTTTTTTTGTTTCAATTTATTAGTAGTTTTTTAAAGAATGGTGGGTCAATACTACTTCAAGATCCCATGCAGCTTCTGCAGGTGTTAGTTTGATCTCCCAAAAAAAGTTTAGATAAAATTTTTTTCAAGATATCCATACTAGACTTTTTCCAATACATGCTGCCTGGTAGGTAGAACTAAAGTCAGTTGAGGCAAGGTGGACTTCAGGAGAAACTGTTATGGGTACTTACAGAATATATATTATGTAGTTTTAGGAATATCTTCAGAAACAATCTTTATTAGAAAAGCTTATTAAGACAGGGCAAACAGCTAACAGCAAGGTTTTGTTATATGAGACCATTCCCTCTTTGTCCTGTGAATTACCCTCTTCTTACCTCTTTATACCCCAGGCCTCTTTGCACACATTTTATAACCCTTTTTGTCCCATTTGCTTTAGAATTTATAGCAGGTAAATTCTCCATATGCATGCTATTAAATTTGGTCTTTTCTTCCTCCTAATCTGTATAATGTTAATTTGTTTGTTCAGTCTCAGAAGTAACTAGAAGGGTAGGGGGATTTTCCTTTGTCCCGCAGCATGGTTATGTCCTATTCTTAGATGCCTACTTATGATTTATTTTCTTTATGTAATTCTTCCTCTTGACATTCATTTCATAATTCAATGTTACTTCTTCAAAGGAATCTTCATTGAACCTAGGACTAAAGTAGAGTCTCTTGTTATATAATAATGTATGTATGTATCCTTTTCTTATACACTTACAAATAAATAGTATCTAATTACTTATTATTTACTGCATGAAACTCTTAGTTTTATATAGCCTGGAGTCATATGTGTTTCCCTCCCTCTATTGAATTTCTTACCCTAATTAATTGACTGGAAATCAACTAATATATCTTGACTGATAAATGTTTTGCCTGAAAAAAAATCTTGAAATTTTGCTGGTTTAGTACTTTCATAACTACCCATATAGCATGCTATTCACAAAATTAATGACAGTAGTTATATAAATGGGCAAATGGGCTGGGCAAATAACCTAGAAAATTATCATTACTAGATTATTTATTTGTGATCATACTAGGTCAGAACATAATCACAAAGCTTTCTCTTTATCCCCATAATCCTGCTTCCAAAAAACACCCCTTTATTCTCTTTATATCAGCATGAACCCTATGTCCCTGTAAAAGTCATTGCTCTACATCTGATATTTTCCCCTCATTTAATTGTTCTAATACACTTTAAAAAAAAAAAGAAGAAGAAAAATGTCACAAAGCTGAAAAGGGGGGGAAAGACAAGTTACAAATTGTTCATGCTATTCCTTGATTAATATTCTTGTGAGATATCCTCCTAAATAATCAGATCCAGAACTAATTTTCTACATGAACTACACAGTGAAGGTCATAAGAAATGTCCCTTACAGCTCTACTCCTTTCTCAGGTAGTAAAAAGAGGCCAGTGCATTGTGATGCAGATGTGCTGCAATGTTCAGCCTTAGTTCTCCAGCAGACAATTTCCCATGAATATCATTATCCTGACCATAAAAAAAGCATACCTAGTAATGGGCAAAATGCTACCCACAGTAAGATGAAAAACCTTCCCAGCCACCTGACATTTGAATATTTTGATATTACCAACAGGTGCAGGGAAGCAAGACAATAAGAATATTAGGTTACAGTTTAAGGAATTATGAAGAAAATTTAGTATTACCACTGGAAGATTTTGAACTGAACTTGGTATTTGTCAAAGGTTATATATTTAAGAACTATAATAAAATATGAAAGGCTAGGAGATGAGTATGCTATTAGAAGTAGTATCAAGAACAAGCTTTAAAAGTGTCTTTCTAAAGAAAAATATGCCATCAGTTAGTCAGTTTCATTTTAACAGTCTTGAAGTGAAAATGTTAGTACTTTATGCTAAGGCATTACTTTATTGCTGAGGTGTTTCAAAACAAAGGTATCTACATTTAATATATAACTGAGTTGCCTCTGATAAAATTTACCTGTGAACTATAATCTAATGTGAACTATGCATTAAATTACAAGAACTGTTAAGAATAACTTATGCTGTTACAAGAAAAAGACCTAAAATACAGAATAATAAGAGTGAAGATTTTGATGATATTGGAGAGGTGACAAATTTCCCTTTATCCCTCTACATTTTTCTCTGACTGAAAAAGTAATCAATTTCACATCAGATAGATTATAGGACCAAAAAAATTATAATCAGCTATGGAGAATTTACTGAGAAATAAGGATATTCAGTTCAATGAGGAGCAGTGGGGTTATTTACCTGAGCTAGAGGAAAATGAGGAATGCTAGATGGCTTGTATCTCAGTCTTGTTATTCTCTCAAGGTAGATGAAAGCTTAGTGTGAAACAAGGCCTACTAATATGATTTTCACTTGTTTTAGCAAAAGTGATGCAATCAATCTGGCATGCTTCAAAGTAGGGTAACAACTTCATAGACTTTATTCCAAACATTACAATATTTAAAAATCATTTAGCTAGTTTACTTCCTCATTTAAGAGAATAAACTTTGATTTAGTTTCAGTTATCATTATAAAAAACAATAAGCCAGGTGTATTTTTTTTCCTATTAAGATATTAGTGACATGGTACTAGCATTTGGTTTTACTTTACATTAGAGAAGGTTAAACTTACTTAAAAAACTGATTTGTCCTAAAGAGCTACAGTTAAATAACATCCAACTCAGCTTTGAAGGTTTCTGAGGTAAGGCAAGATTCACTTTGTCCTTCAGATTGTTGCCTTTGTATAAACATGACATTTTGGTTGAAATTTGTGTTTGACAGTTCTATAATGTAATTTTCCAGAATGTGTTCAAGTGGAACCAAATGTCATTGGTTTCTTTCAGTAGATTTTCTGCCTGATGAAACATACTATTACTATTCTATTTATTTTTACAACCAATGAAAAAATTGATTACTTTGATTGTGGAGCTCTTGTACACATAATTCTCCAGAAAATGAGGTACCTATATAATGGACATGATTAAATTAATTGATTTTTAACTGCCAGTGTTTAGTTCCATATTGGCATTACATGTGTTATTGGTTAATAGGTTGTATGTTGACTTAAGGAATGTAGGTGTGTGAGGGAAATTTTTTGAAATAATTTAACAGGGTCTTGTAAAAGCCATCCAGAAGTATATTTTAATTTAAAACTAATTCAAATTTGGGAACAGAAATCAATCTGAGTCAAATAAAAATGTCATATAAAATCACACATTGGAACACAGTTTTATTGAAAAATGGAAGCAGAGAAAAACAGTGAGGTATTGAGTTAAGACATCAAATGTTGGTCATGGATTAATTAAGAGTGTTGTGCTGGTTTTTCTATCAAGGAAGCTAATCTAGGAAAGAAAAAAAAATCTTCACATGTATTAAGTAGTAGAATAAATAAACCCAGCCAGGATTAACTTTTTTAATACTATTTAACCTTGGAATTAGGATTTTTTAAAACATAAACTATTATTTAACATTTGTATGAGATAACCATAGAAAATATGTGACTGCTTCGAAAAGAGGTTATTGCTGGACACTACTGTAATTTCTGATCTTTCTAAGTATTTTTATTGTTTATTTCTATTCCATTGATAAAAGGAGAAAAATCGATCTAATCATGCAAGCTGTAATTTTCATCAATTATGTTAACATACTGAATTTGGGAATTAAATAAAGTACTTTATGATATGAGGGAATCCTAAACCACTGTGATTTTAAACATATAAGCAAAAGAATTGGGATGATAGCATTGCAGAAGTTTCCCTACTAGCTCCTGGGAGAATAATATGAAGTAGTCAGAAGGGACCTGGAAACAGAGGTCCCATGTCTTGGTAAGAAACTAGAACACTTCTGGGCATTTAAGCTGGATGTTGACTGCAACAGAACAGATACTGAAGAAATCAAACTCTGTACAACAAAAAATAAATGGAGACAAGTGAGAAAGTAACACAGTATGCTACTTCTTCTACTCTGACCTGCACCTGCCCACCACCTAGGATTCAAAGTGATCCAGGGAAGCAGCACCAGTTTGCAAGCTTTTCAGTATTATATATAACTTATACTTTATACTTTATGTAAGCATCATAATACTTTACTTTTAGACTCATTTATATGGTGTGTGCCTTTTCCTTAAAAGAGTTCTTGTCATTTGGATCCAAATATGTCTAGTCATAACTATCTTTCAAGGAAGGTCAATTGATTATATATATATATATAATCCCTAAAATAGAATAAAACTTAGAGACTATTTGCTTCTGACTGTCATGTTTATAGATTTTGATTTTTGTTCTTTAGGAATGATCTCCTATGAGACAAGTTAATTATTTCACTGTGATAATGTGGGCAGTTCTACACATGATAGTAACATGATTAGAAGAAATTAGATACAGCAGTTGCTATACGCATAAGAAGGCCATCCTATAGAATCATTGTTTGATAAGGTAGGAACCAGAGGTCATACTTTACATAATGTTGAAAAATTTCAGGGCACTGATATCCAGAGAGAAAGGAAAGTTAATAAAACTACTTGGTAATGTGATTATAGTTTATAAATTGCTAACCTGATATGCAAGCAGTAGCTAAGTTATTTTACTGGACAGGTCAAGGAGCTGTACCTGATTTTCTCTACTTGGAGGAGGAGGAAATGACAGCTATTCTAATGGCAGAACATAATTGTATGAAAATATTTTGTGTCTGCACAAGTGATTGATAACAAAAGGGAAATGTTTCCTTTTTTCTTTGAGTGAGAGAGGTAAGTTTATTTAAAAAGATGAGAATTAAAGAAGATAGGACAGAAGAGCACTTTGGTCTGGCCAAGGTGGGGTAAAAGCAGATATTGTGTCATTATGTTTTGTATTTCTGGATTGTTCTATTAAAAGATATTTTACAGCAAAATATATCTTGGGCTATTCTTCCAGAAAAAGTTGTAATGATCAGTTGGAAAATCATTACATGATTTCTAAGGTATCATGGTTCAAAAAGTCTGTAAACATATCTTTTAATTGAATAAGCTTTATTTTACTAAATTCATTTATATAGAAATACATGTATGTTAAAATTTTTGAATTACAATAAACTATAATATCAAAAATTTCTTTGTCATATTCTAGCTTGCTATCCAGTAGTTCTTAAAAATAATAACCCTATTGTTGAATATGCTCCAAATATACTTAGTGCATTTGAGGATTTTTTCTACACTAATGAATCAGATAAAAATAAATACAATAATATAATAATTTAAAATGTAATAATTTTATTAGAAACTGTCAAGGAGACAATGAACAGAGAAAGTTACACAGTTATTATATACACATAGAAGTTGTAGTTGATATAAAGTAATAATTCACCTATATATACTTGCATTTTAAAAATAATTTTTATACAAGGAATCATTTATTCAAGTAGATAATGATTTTACAATGCTTGTATAATATCATATAAGCATTCTCTTTTTTTCACTTTGCTATAAATATGTCTTTATATTTATTTCAAATCATGGAGACCACAATTTTAAAAAATGGCTAAGAAGCAGTAATGCAAGACCAAAGGAAATTAATTTTAATGATTTCATTAGCTTTGTTTAAGGTTCTTTGTATTATTCATTGCCTATATTTTATGTATCAACATTTTATTTTCTTTCTTTCTTTTTTGTCTTCCCATGGAATAAATGATGGTCTTTAATATAAAACAACAATGCATTTATTATTGTCCCATCTTCATCATTATTATTGCCACTCAATTTTTATCAGTTACAGTACATTATAGAACAAGGTAGTAATAATCATCGTATATTTTAGTGCCGTTGTTAAGAATCTGAACATTAAATAGCAAAATACAAGCACAGTATGTATTCTACAAGTGTGTTATAACAACTTTTTTCACATTTCCCTTTACATTTGCAAACTGAATAAATATAGCCATAGGTGTTTGACAGCTAATTAAATGCTAGTATGTGCAATTATATGCCAGTTTATTACTATTTGTGGAAAAATCATATGGGATTTGTTTAATTTGTGCTGAAGAATTTTCAGTTTTACCATTTACAAACCAGGTTTTGTAATACATACTGGACATTATATTTGATTTTTTTAAATATATAGTTAAATAAATAGATAATAAGTAGATTTATATATAGATAGGTTGATAGATAATGGATATTACCTACTGTGTACCTCAGTTACCTCAACTTATAAAAAATGGTAAGAATAGAACATGGAATTAATTATTAATTTCCCTTTTCATTGTTCATAATATCTCTACTTTTCAAACATTTTATATTTTTAGGTTATAGGAGCAATCTCTATTTTTGTAACTGGAAGACTATAACTTCCAAAATCAGTTAGCATTTTACATAATGCAGCTAGATATTATGCTGTGTGATGGACACTATTTTCTAATTAAAATGTGAATCTTAATTACTATCTCAAACTGAAATAGCTAGGTTCTTTTAAACTTGCTTAAATTAATAACTGAATAGTTGAATGACTGAAGGACATAAATTCATTAAGGGAAAAAGAATAAATAGCCCTGAAGAAAAAGGGATAACTATTCCCTGAGGTAGTTTTATAGGTTAGTTGGAAAAATGGCAACTAGTTCTTAATTATTTAAGTTTTCTAAGTGATAGTTGACTGATAAGTAAGAAAGTTAAGTAAAATCCCAACTAGTGAGGTATTATAAGTATCAAATTAGATAATGTATTTAAAGTTCTTGCAAATAATATATGTATGCATAATGGCACACAGGAATTATACATGGATTCACAATTTTATGCCATTTATTTTTTATAACACATATTTTCATAATAAATATTGATATACAAATATATGTAGTAATATATGTTACTATTTGTCTTAACCTAATATGAATATATTTTTCTCATTATTTTTATTCCCTGATTCAAATAACTATTTGGTCTTCAAAACTGTAATTTTTTTTTAATTTGAACTTAATTATTTTAAAACCTATGAGGAATCAATAAGGAATCTAGAAGAGAACATACACTAAATGTTCAATATGTGTTCATTTTATGAACATTCTCTTCACAGTCATTCTTCCTTTGTAGCTCAGATTGTTTTGTCAACATAGAATTGTTTCATCCTTCTTAAATATACATGCCCCTTCATCCTTCTTCAAAGGTTTCAAGGAAGAAAGCCAATAATTAAGAGACACTTTGGAAAGTGGGTTGGAAGTTTCTTTTTTTTTTTTTTAATTCATTTTATTGATTTATCACAATTGTGCATTAATTGATCCCTCCTCCTCCTTCCATATCCCCTCTTTGTATCCCCCCTCCAGTCACTCCATCTCCCATTTTTTGCAATTTGTTGGTTGGTTAAGTTGATGTTCAGTTGTTGGTTGTTTGGCCTGTTGTTCTCTTCCGATATTTGGTAAATGTGTGTGTGGTTTTTTTTTTTTGTTTTGTTTTTTGTTTGTTTGTTTGTTTGTTTGTTTGTTTTACCCTGAGGCTTTCCCACTTCACTAACATTTGTTATCTATCCTGATCTTTTGTGTTCTTCACCTCCCTCACCTTCTTCCCCCACCTCCTCTCTCACTCTATGGTTCAGTCCCATTGGTTGTTTTCATTTTTTCTTACTTGTTTGTTTGTTTTTCCCTATATCCATCGTATAAGTGAGACCATCCTGTACTTCTCTTTTTCTTTTCGACTTAATTTCTGCTAATATGAGTCTTTCTAGTTCCATCCAAGTTGCTGCAAATGACATGTGTTTGTCCTCCTTGATGGATGTGTAGTATTCCATTGTGTATATGTACCACTTTTTTTTAGCCAGTCATCTGTTTTGGGGCATTTGGTTTGTTTCCAATTCTTTGCAACTGTAAACAGGACTGCAATGAACATTCATGTACATATGTCCTTTTGAATTAATGTCTTCATGTCCTCTGGGTAGATTCCTAGTAGTAGGATTGCTGGGTCAAATGGTAAGTCCACTTTCAATTGTTTGAGGGTCCTCCACACTGTCTTCCATAGTGGCTGGACCAGTTTGCACTCCCACCAGCAGTGTAAGAGAGTTCTTTTTTCTTCACATCCATGCCAGGAAGTTTCTTATAAAGTTGAATGTATAACTTTCATCTTTTAACAAATTCTCTAGCAATTCTATTTCTGTGTACTACATAGAAATTAGAGCATGTGACTACCCAGATTTTTATGTGAATACTTAAGATTGTTCACATTAGGCAAAAACTGGCAGTACTGCCAGTTTGTTCTTCCATTGCAAAATAAACTAAAGGTGCTATAGCTGAACAATGAAATAGTATTTAGCAATAAAAAGGAACAAGTTATTCCTGTAAAGTCGATAAAATCCCATTATCATTATGATAAATAAATGAAAAACAGACATACACATAAAAAAAGAAAGGCAACACTAGTTCATTTTCCTTTGTAGTCCCTCTCTTCTTTCTCCTTTCCTGTTCTCAACCATAATACTTCAATTAATCAGTAGAATACTTTTTCTTTTTACAGCTTCTGATTAGTTTCCCCCTTAGACAATATGTTGGTTCCAATTCTCAGAGATGTCCTTATAATTAATACACTATCTATGTTTAACTATATCATTTCAAATCCACTAGTAAATAAATAGCAATTAATCAGGCAATATTAAATCTATTTCTCTTCAAGAGAGTGGCAAGATTTTTCAGTGTTATGTTTCATGTATTCTATAGAATCTACTCAGTCATTTGTTTTGATTTTTTTCTTGGATGTTCTTTATGCTTTCTTAATGAACTTTAAATTTAAATAGAATGAGACATCTTTTCTATTGAAAACCATGTTATTTATCACAGAATAAGCGAAGCAAATAAGAACTAGTACAAAATAACCCAAAATTTAAGAAGATGGCATCATAAATAAAAATATTACTATTTTTATGCAATCATGTTGTCTGGGAGAAGGGGTAGAAAATAAGCTGTATAAGGATGTCTGTACACTAGAATTAGCAGAACCATTTGCAATTCTGACTCTTTCATTTCCCAACTGGGTGACTTTTAAATTAAAAATAAATTTATTGATTTCATATACATTTATTTTATATCATTGTATACCTCAAAGTTCTCTCACCACCATGTCATCTGTGAACTATCTTCCTGACCCATATGCTCATACCTCCCCTGATTTCCATCTCTCCTTCCCCCTCCCTTGCTTAATGCTTTAGTTCTGTTGTCAGTTTGCTAGTTTTAACCTTTTCCTGTCCTTTTTTTATTTTTTCTATATCCTATATTTAAGTGAGAGCATCCAATATTTTTCTTTTTCTTTCTGGCTTATTTCTGCTAGCGTGATTCCTTCTAGCTTCTTCCATGTTGCTGCAAATGACATGAATTTGTCTTTTATGGTTTATCAATAATACTCCAGTGTATATTGAAGCAGTATTTACAATAGCCAGGATATGGAAACAAATGCACCAAAACAGATGAGTGGATAAAAAGTTTGTGATAAATTTACCTCACTGGATGACTTTGGAAAGTTTATTTCACTTTCTTGGGCTTTATTTTTCTCAGATTGTAGAATGAATGTTAGTAGTAGCACTACTTTGTCAGTTTTTCATGTTTTCTTTAATTCTATAATATTTGTAAAATATATCACAGTGCCCTGTCATATCATGAGCATTACTTGAAATGCTAGAGTATGTCATACAGGAGATTTTGCTTATCCATAGTCCTTTGATAATTTCCCAGGCAGCTACTTTT
>PVHY01015867.1:0-35076 GCA_004024945.1 Uropsilus gracilis
GAGGTGAAGAGCACAAAAGATCAGGATAGTTAACAAATGTTAGTGAAGTGGGAAAGCCCCGGGGTAAAAAAAAAAACAAATAATAAATCAACAACAACAACAAAAAAACACACACACACTTACCATATATCAGAAGAGAACAACAGGCCAAACAACCAACAACTAAACATCAACTTAACCAAACAACTATTTGCAAAAAAATAGGAGGAGTGAATGAAGGGGGGATACAGAGGGGGGATATGGAGGGAGGAGGAAGGGGAAACAAAGAGGGATATGGAGGGAGGAGGAGGGATCAATTAATGCACAATTGTGATAAATCAATAAAATGAATTAAAAAAAAATCAAGATCTAACCCAAAGAAATAATCTAATCTCCCAATTTGAGGAGTTAGACCAAGAACAACAGAAAAATTCCAAACCCAGAATAAGACAGTAAGTAATAAAAGGCAAAGCAGAAAGAAACCAAAAGAAACCAATAAGATAACCCAGAAGATAAACAAAACCAAAACCTGGTTCTTCAAAAAAGTAAATAAAATTGATAAACCCCTAGCAAGGCTCATAAAGAAAAGGGGGAAAACTCAAATATATAGAATTATAAACAAAAAAGGAGAAATTACAACCAACACAGCAGAAATCCAGAAGATAATTAGAGACTACTATGAGCATCTATATGCAAACAAATAAAACAACCTGGACGAGATGCACAAATTCTTAGAACTATACAGCCACCTAAAATTGGACAAACAAGAAATAGAGGACTTAAACAGGTCAATGACATGCAGCAAAATTGAAGCAATCATCATACTCTACCTAAAAACTAGAGCCCAGGACAAGACGACTTAACAAATTAATTCTACCAAACATTCAAAGAGGAAATAATGCCTGTATTACTAAAAACTCTTCCAAAAATTGAGAAAAAAGGGAAACTGCCAAATACATTCTATGAAGCGAACATTGCACTTATACCAAAACCAAACAAAGATAACACAAAGAAAGAAAGCTATAGGCCAATCTCCCTAATGAACACAGACCCAAAAATTCTAAACAAAATCCTGGCAAACTCAATCCAAAAATGCATTAAAAGGATTATTCATCATGACCAAATGGGATTAATCCTAAAGGTACAGGGATGGTTCAACATCCCAGAATCAATCAACATAAGACATCACATCAACAAGAAGAAAACCAAAAAACATATGATCATATCAACAGGTACAGAAAAAGCATTTGATAAAGTTCAGCATCCATTCATGATGAAAGCCCTTGAAAAAATCGGAATAAAAGGAACATATTTCAACAAAATAAAAGCCATTTATGACAAACTCACAGCAAACAACACGAACAATGGGGAAAAACTGAAATCATTTCCATTAAGACCTAGAACAAGGCAAGGATGCCTACTCTCACCATTACTTTTCAACATAGTACTGGAAATTCTAGCAAGGGCAATAAGGCAAGAGAAAGGCATAAAAGGAATTTAAAAAGGGAAAGAAGTGAAGCTATCATTATAGGCAGATGATATAATACTTTATGTAGAGAACCCCAAAAATCCACAGAAAAACTAGTTGAAACCAGTAGAGTAACATAGTGGATATAAAATCAACCCACAAAAATCAGTAGCTGCTTTATATGCAAGAAAATCAGTCAGAAGAAGAAATTTTAAAAAGACCATTGTACCAATGAAAATTTACCATTTACCATAGTACCAATGCAATGAAACAAACAAAACAAAATGACAAAAAGAACAAAACAAAACAAAAACAAACAAAGAAACACTAGAATTGAAGTGACCTGAGGGGAAGGAAGGTAACTGAAAGTAGGTTATAAACAGGGCACAGTGGACTACACTGTAAGGCTATGGGTGCCTTGCGGTGTGTGTGGTGGGATAACATATGTCTAAAGAGGTATGATCCTAAACAAAAGTAAAGGAAGTACTGCTGTGTAATTGGCTATCCACATCCAGAAATATGAACTTAGACTCACTTCACATCATCCACAAAAATCATCTCAAAGTAAATGATAGACTGAAATGTAAGAGCTAAAACAACGAAAATTTTAAACTGGTAAGAAAAGATACTACACCTGATCTGAACCAAAAAGCTAAGAAGTGATTTAAAAAATCAGCAAAAATCTTAAAACTTAAGAGCAAATTTCCCAAACCACTGGTTAGGCAGAATTTTTTTTTTTAATATGGCACTGAAAAGAAAAAATATTGATCTGTTGGACTTCATCAAAATTCAAACCTTATATTCCAAAAGATTCTAGTTGGAAAGTTAAAAAACAAGTAACCTACTGGTGGATAATATTTCAAAACACACATTTGATAAGGTACTTTTTCCTCAGTCCAGGTCTGCTATGAGAAACATGTTCTGGCGGCAGAGGGTAGGGATGGTAAGTAGGGGTGTATGTGCTTATTTTGCTTGTAATTTCATTTTACCCCAAGATCTATAAGGCCACCTCAGGGTGTAGTACAAAAGCACAAAAAGGTACTAAGTAGACCAGTCCTGTATGGGATACAATCAGTGGGTCCAGGGGAGCCAGGATAGGAGCACCAAGAACCAATAGGGAAGATTTTGATGTTTTGAAGCCTTTTCAAGCAAAAACAAACCTGGAAACACTACTAAAGAGCTGATCAAGCTCTCACCACTAGAACAAAGACAGGCAGTTTGCTGAGTGGGTTAATGTGATCTGTTCTCAATAACAGTAATATCGTTTTGTTTACACAGCAATATGGAGATCTGGAATTTGAAGGCAGCTCTTGGTCAGGATGCCAGTGCAGTGACATCACGTATGTCAATATTCTATTGCTAGCCTGACCTTAGTTAGGTATGATGGCATTTACCTCCAAAGGACCTCTTTCTGTTGTTTGTGCAAGCAGTGAGGGATACTGGAATACATGTGTGTATTATGATCAAGTTCAATCACAGGCAAGGGCATTTATTTTCCTTACTTGTATTGTCCTGGGTGTTCATCTCTTCTGGTGTTGAAGTCCAGAGAAATTTTAGCATCCAGTCCAATTCCAAAATAGTTGTTCATGACACACCTTTCTTTGAAGCGTCTGAAATCAGTCAAAGGGAATAGGGCAGGTGTTTGATGCAGTGAAGAACTACTGCTGTCATTGGGCAGCAGAACTCATCTGTATGATTAAAAATCACTGAGGGAATGTCTCCTCTACATTGGGCCCATGTCAGAATGTTCTTAGAAGCACGCATACCTATACCACTGTGTGAACAACTAGCTTATTAGGTATAAAAAAGGGCTCCCAGCCAATTGTGAGTAGTCAGTAGGATGGGATCTGGTGATAATGAAGTCATCTTTGGACACCCTCAGATATTAGTGGCTAATATTTTCTACACATAATACATAGAGTCATTGACTTATTCCCATAAAGAAAATTTTTACTATCTCAGATAAAAATGTATGATGTGACTAAATTATACACTACTGTTTTTCAGAGATGTCTGAATTCCTTTGTAGCATTTTCACATCAAAATGACCATACATTTGGGAGAAAACACTGATAACTGAGGATATCTATTTGTGTGCACATGTGCTTGTGTATGTGTATGTACCAAAAAAAAGTTAAGAAGATTTTTAATTCTTCTGCATTGCATCTCAGGTATCCCTATCAAAACCAGCAGTGTGCTAGGGCCAGTTCATACCAGTACATGTAAGCTGTTTATATCTATAACACTTTGTGTCCGTTACTTCCCAATCCCACATTCAACAGCATTGTATCATCGCTGGAAATAGCCCATGGGGGAGAATTTAACATTCTTGTTAAACCAGGAATAAGTGAGAGCTCCTCCTTGCCAGCTCTCCATTGATCAAAACTTATGAGCTTTGAGCTTTGATCTGAGGACCTAGAGACTTCAGATATGAACTTAAGTTAATTGTGAGGTGGAGGGGAGCGGGGGTAGGAGATAGAAATAAATGGGAAACTGCAGTAAACTTAAAGAAATAACTACTAGCTTTGTCTTTTGAGAACCTGAAAAGGCGTGCACTCAATCCCAGATTTCTTTTTCATTTATTAGTAAACTGACCCTACAGATCTTTCACATGAGATTTCTCTCCTTTGACCACAGTCCAGTAATTTGGATTTCCCTAAGTGATGCCCAAACTGATCTTACTGGAACTCAAAATGAGTGAATGTAAGTGAACACAGCTGCTGGGAATATTCTAAAGAGATAAGGTTACTGATACAAGTGTCTTTAGCTATTCTACTAAGTCCCCTAAATGTCTGTTCATTTTTTAGCACCTCAAATTATTTAAGTTAAAAGTGACAGTGGAAAAAGAAGTCCTTTGAAATGACAGAGTACTTAATGGCTGATGCCAAACACTGCTTAAAATATTATTTTGCATATCTAAATTCAAAGAATACAATAAGCCTATGTTCTTGAAACAAGTAAGTTCTACAATTATCTCCATTTTATACATGAGGAAACTGAGGCTCAAACTGGTTGAATTACTTGTATAAGGTCACAACTAGTAAATAGAAACAAGATTTGACTTTGCGTATCCTTAAACTATCCTTTGAACCAAAGAAAATAAGAAGTCATAAAATGGTGATAGGGCTAAATACTTACATAGTTTCAGGTTTAAAGTGTAAGTGCTCCAAATTGAGGTGACTTAGGTCTTCGCTTTGGAGAGAAGAGATAGAAGACAAAGTGCCACGACGGGAACCTAAACACAAAAGACATCATCTAGGTGTTAGAAGCAAGCAAGAAAGCCCTACACCTCCCACCCCCATTTGTATTCCACTCAACTTTCTCTGGGGAGCACTATGAAACCTTCTCCTAGATAACATTCAGGTTTCTCATTCCAAAGAGGAATAAACTTGGAGGAAAAGATGGATTTCTCCTGAGAGAATAGTAAGGCTGGGCTGTTTTGGTTACTGGCAATGCAAACAGCCCAGATGTTGGGTTGCATCAGTGCAGTCTCTTTAAGGTACTTAATGGGACTATTAAGTCTGGACATTGGCATTAGACTTTATAAGTTGAGATTTCTAGGAAAGACAGTTACTGCCAAGTTGGAATATGGGTAAAGAAAGATGCATGACTATGTTTTTATTCTCTGAGAACTAGAAGACAGGGATGAAGTGAATAATAAAAGAGGTGAAAGAATCTTACGGTGTCTTGGACTTGTCTGACTGATATTTTCTGAGTCATCTTCCAGTAAGAAAGTTGAAGTAAAGTTCTTAACTGATATTGTCTGTCGACTTTGCTCATCCAGAACTGTAGAGAAAAAGGAGGAAGGAAAGAAGGGAGGGTGGGGTAGGGAGGGAAGGAGGAAAGGAAATATGGGAGGATTGGTAACATTGAACATTCACTGTTTATATATTTTTGTAACTTTTCTTGAGATAACACTGGTTTACAACACTGTAAATGGAGCATCGCTTTTGTTTAGTTAACACCAGTCAGTGTGTGGTTCAACAACAGACTCCCATTTAACTACCAAAATACAGTTTGGAGTCTCAGCTTCCATATGATGTTGCCCCCCCTACCCCCACATCTCTTGATATTTGTAACTGAGCTTTCTCTGTTTTACTGGGTACTGTTTTTCTGTCACCCAGTCAATGTTATGAGTGGCAGCTTGAAGCCAGTGGTCGGATACCTGCTGCTCTTCTACCTCCATCCTCATCTCTTAGTTAATTAATTTACTCCAAGACTTTTTTCCCCAAATTGAGCCTCTTGGATCATGCCATTCCTCCATTTAAAAGTCTCACCCATGGTCATTAATATTCAAGTCTCCTTTCTATCAGCATATATGTTGTATAGCTCAAGTGCTCAGCTTGTGCCAAAGCTCATAGTTTCAATTCCTCCCCTACAGGGCCACAAGCTATACTTCTAAATCAAAGTTACATGTTAATGGAGAAGGGTTGGTTGTGACAGGGTTGTGGCTATATAAAATTACTCTGCATGCAAACTAACTCCAGAAACAGAGGCAAATTGATGGTTTAATTATTTCGCAGTGCAGATTTCTTTCTTGGAAACTTGGCTGAGGTTGTATCTATAGGTACCAAGGCAGGAGAAGGTTCCATATCTAAGAGTCAAATACTACATAACGGAGCTTCCTTACTTCATGAACTTCTGCCCAGGTAATTCACACTAGGTTTAACACCATCTTCTGATCTATTTTTCAAAGCAGCATTATGGAAAATAAATGGGAACCTAAATGTCAAATGAAGAAGTTGGAGGAGTTAAAAGCTGTTTCATACCTAGTTGGAAGCTTGCAGACTGTCATGAGTTTTGGGAAACAACAATCAATGCCAGACCTGCCAGGGCTCTTCTCATGGCCCTTGTGCCTGATTAACACTGTGTAAGACATGCAGAGATGAACACTATTTTCTTTCTAAAATAGTCACAGGCTTGCTGGTTGCAAAGAAATAGGAGCAGGTAGAAAATAAATTTCGTGGTTGGTGGTGGAAGCCGACAGAGCTTTGAGCCAGGTCACTTAGCAGCTATAATTGTTTAGGATGAGTGTGAGTTCCAAAAATAAATGAGTAGAAAGAGTTGAGTGCTCAGAAGGTAGGAGGAGCCAAAGGGGCAGCTTATCAGGGTTGAGTCCTTTCAAATCAACAGAGCCTGAGAAGTGACTTTGTGTGTTGGGTAAATGCAGAACCTAGTCCAGTTTTGGTACTGGAATAAAATAGAAAACCCTGAATAAGGAAGACCACTAAACCACCCTCCTGGAAATACCCCTTACCCTACCTCAATCTCCATAATCTCTACCTCAATCTCCATAACCCTGGGAACCTTACCTTGTTCAACTTGGAATATAATGAGTTTCAAGGATTTCTGGAGACTCTGGGCCTTCAAGGTCAGCTCCAGCTTGCACTTGGTCATGTGGTCTATCTGAGGGGTGAAGGGCTTCCCATCTGCTTGGCCTCTGTCCACACACACCAGAGAGCTCTTCTCAACTGCTTCCTCCTCAGCCAGGACGTCAAGCAGGATACTGAGCTTGTCATACATTATGTCGCTCTATACAGGAAGGAAGAAGACAGGGCACTGTTGGGAAGGATCATGCTTAAGAGGACAGAACCGGGAGCCAGGGTGATATGGGGAGAGGTGGGATGGATAGTAGCTGGCCAGGAGCACTAACTCTGGAAAGTGACATCTGGGGAGATGAAAGTTCGGGGAAAGAAGTATATGTACAGGTAGATGTGATGAAACAAGCAAAGGGTGGTCAGGGAGCAAACATTTGTTTCTGAGCAGCCACAGGCACCAAAGTAGATTGCCAAGTGTTTTTTCTGGCAGGATGGCCTGTACAATGATTTGCAACATGATAAACTCCAGGTCAGATAGAAATTTCTGGATTGGTGTTTGTGGGGCATGTTCCTGTAGATGTGTGTGTGTGTGTGTGTGTGTGTGTGTGTGCCTCTGCTGGGGACCTCATGTCTGCTCTTTATTTTTCTTGATGTCAGCTTTTGTAGATGTGTATGTTTAGGGTGCTGTGCACAGTTATGCTTGAACCCCAGCTCTATTACCTCATAGTTTATGACCTGAGGTGAGTTACTTAACCTCTTCGTGTTTCCATATTTAGGTAGTTTTGAGGAGTCAATAAATTAATACATTAAAATCATTTATTGTAATTCCTGGCACAGAGTAAATGCTATATAAATATTAGCTCTTGCTGCTGCTGTTATAGGGGTGAGTGTGGATATATTTCTAGCATGTCTTTGCACATATTTTCCAGTGCGCTCTGGTATACAACCATACACAACATGCTTGGCACATACCTGTGTCGAGGTTTAGGCAGATGTTTGGCATAGACACTTATGCACATGAAATCATAAAAATGGCTGTACAGTGCCATTCTTCATTTAGTGAAAAAGTAGAGTTTGAGTATGGTGGACTTTCCCCATCACATAGCTTACCAGTTCTCCCTCTTTGCCTTTCTTTTACAATTGCATTTCAGATTAAATGCAATTCTAATGAAAACGGGGGTCCCGGCTTCACAGAGTGTAAGACAAAAGGAATGGAAACTTACTTTCAAAATCACAGACTCTATTGCTGTATTGTTCTGTTTTATCTGACGCCAGGCCTTTACAATATCAAGCACAAAATCTTCCACTGCTGAGCACAGGAATCTGGAAAGATAAGATAGGTGGTACAACGTGACATAGAGCAAGAGCTTCAGAGCCCTTCTCTTACAACATCCTTCCCCTTCGATCTTCTTCCTGATATCATCTTTCCCCCTTTCCATCTCCTCCATACCCTCCCACTTTGCTTTATTGTTTTTGGTTTTTTTATGTACATGTAGTGAAAAAGTACCTAGAGGAATTTAATAACACTTTTCATCCTAATTTTGAATTTCTGAAAAGGAGCATTTAATTGGTCCAACATGGTTCAGGTTTTCACCCTGAATCAAATCAGCAATGTTCCAAAGGCTGTGCTAACTAACGACAGACATAATGACACTGGGAGGACTGTCCCTAGGCACCGCTTCGCCAAGAAGAGTGTGGAAGACTTGGCAGGAAACCCTCAGCGAGTCCCAGGAGGAATTCACGACTCACATATTCAAAAGGGGAGGCTGTGTGACTCGGGCTATCATCAAGCAACTGAGTGGGTGCCACAGAGACCTCTGTGGAGGCAGAAGGAAAGCAGGATAATCCCTCCTGTAGGCAGCTATGCTACACTCTTGGCAGTGTGGAATGTTGTTTCCCTTCTATAACCCTTCTTCTAAATCTCCGGCTTTGTCTTTCTGGTGTGGGTGAAGGCCTCCCCCTAACCTTATCTCCTCCCCACCTCCACACCAAGCTTTCCACTTAGGAGGCTCAGGCTGGAAAAATTGCATACGGTAAGCATATGCTTTCCTTGACTTCAGCACCCTAAACTGTTCAGATAAATGATCCCATCTATAACCTGGGAAGAGCTCATGAAGAACAAAAATATCCCAAAGTTTGAGAGCTAATGAAAGACTGACCTGGTTGCGATGATCATTTCCATAGGGTACTTGGCCTTCAAGATTTTATTCAGCTCACTGGTTGCAGATTCTAAGTTCTGGATGGCAGCAGCCTAGGGGCAAAAGTAGTGCTCAACCTTGGTATCTTAACACGGCAGCACAGTGCGCTACCATCTTATCCCTACACTCTTTCCTACAGACTCTTAGTTATTTTTAATCATTTTATTGAAGTAACATTGCACTATAAAATTTGCAGTGTGCATCCTGAGAATCAACATGTGTACACACTACATTAAGTTGACCACTAACAGTTCAACTCTATCCTTCATCTACTGACACTCTACTGATGACTCAACTGCTTCTGTAATAATTGCAACAAAATAAATCTTGTGGAGGTTTCCCATAGACAATTTTAGGCTGTGATCATTCTAAAAGAGGTGTATAGTTTCCTTTTATTTAAATTAATACTGAAAAGCTCATGTGAGGGAGGTAGTCTTCATTCCATGAATAAACAATCTTATATTACACAACTAGCAAATAACAGATCTGGGATTCAAAAGCACATCTTTCCAAAGCTTGAGCGTTACCGTCTACATAATAGTTTCAGTTATAATAATAGCACCTACTTAAACAGTACTTACTATGTGCCAGTTTCCATTCTTATCCGTCTATCATCTACTGTCTATCTACATATTTATCTATCTCATGTAATTCTTGTAACAGCCCTACAACATCAGAATTGTTGTTATCTACATTTCATAGAACAGAAAATTGAAGCACACAGGAAACGGGGAGGTGATAAGTGGCAGAGCCAGAACTCAATTCCAGGCAGTCTGACTCTTGTCCCTGAACTCTTTAACTACAACTTCTACTCCTCCTCATCTATTACCCCCTATATTCAAATATCTACCAAGTTCAGATGGGCCTGTCTCTTCAATGTGTCTTAAATATGTCCACTTGTCTAGTCCTGTTGCTACTTCACCAGTCCAAGTTGCCTTCATCTTTTGCCTAGATTACAGCATCCTCTATCTTTTCTTCTTGCTTGTAGTCTTCACTCCTTCTACTGTTTCTCCATATACCTTTAAAACTTTCTGCTGAAAACGCTTCATTAGACAGCAGAAAGATAGATCAACAGGTGTGTGATAAAGCACATAGAATGACATTTAATGGTAGAAGCTACCATTTCAAATATCCTATATGCTTGAAAATTTTTATGATAAAGTCAGAAAGAACCCTCTACAATTCTCATTGTTCTTGGGTTAAAAGTCCAAACTTCCTACCTCAGTTTACTAGGTCTTTTCTTGCCTATCCCTTAATCCTTCCTCCAGCCTCATCTTTTGTTGTTTCCCTTGCAAAACTCATCACTGGACTCTTTGCCTCAGTCACAAAGAGTATTACTTCAGTACTATGAGCATTCCATGCTCCCTCTGGCCTTAAGAGCAACAGATACATTCCCTTTGTTTGGAACAGGCTTCCTTTTTCCTACTATCCTGGTTAACTCCCTCTGGTCCTTAGATTATATTTGAAATGATAATCTTTCTGAGAAGCTTTCCCTGATTTCCACCAGACTGGGTTAGGTATATCTGCTAGGTGTTTCCATGTCCCTTTACTCCATTCTATACTAGCACTCTTACTACTATATTGAAATCTTTTCTGTCATTGCACTTAGATTATGAGTTCCATAACAATATGGATGGAGCCATTCTTCTTTATTGAGCCTGTGAGAGTAGTATCTCACACATAGTCACCTATTCATAAACATTTTCCATTGATATTTTGAATAAATGGATAAGTAAATGGTTGAATGAATTATATATCCCATATCTAACACAGTTCTTGGTAAATGACTGCAAATTAAAATTTCTCCAGTCCACAGTAATCTCATTCTCACCCAGCCCATGGATGATAAAAAAGGTGTTTCTTTGGATTTTGTCTATTACTTCATGACAAAATAAAAATGTCAAGAATTACATCTGGGAAGTTACCTCAAACCTGTGTGCATCCATTTCAACTTGTCCTTTCAGCAACGGGGTTTGTCTGGGAGTCTCACGGATCATGACACTCCATCTGAAATAAAATTCAAAGGTCAACAGATATCCAGGCTGTTTCATCACAAACTGGAATTAATGCTTCATATATGAAGAAAGAGGTCCTAATGTTTATATGGTGAGGGGAGGTGGGTTGTGAGGGTGTCTAAGCTATCTCAGGTTATTTGGTGTCAAAGTAAATCACAATAAGGGCCTCTACTGCACCATCTCTCCAGGTCAGTATTCTCAGAGATCGGTGCTTCTCAACCAGAAGTAACTATCAAGATTACTTGATATGCTATTGCAAAATTCCAGAGCAGTGCCTGACCCAAGACCTATTGAATAAGAATCTCAGTGGTAGGGCCAGCTTGGTATCTTGAAAAAGCTCTCCAAGATATACTTAATGGAATATTTGTGAGTAGCTATAAACCAAATATTCACATATGTCCCAGCATAAGAAAGCTTTGTTTCTTAGGCGCTAGGATGGCAATGCTGTCTTCTCTCAAACAATTATGATCTACACCAATTATTTTCTGAACTCTCATATTTTTAGTTTCTTTGAAAATCTTTTAAACTACAGAATATTTTCTATACTCTTCTAGACTAGAAAGATGGAAGCCTTCCCAATAAAAATTATGCTTACATAGATAATTACCTATCAATTTGAAGGAGGCTTACAGAACCCTTGAAATTCCTACGTTAGGACCTTTTAAATTTGAAGAGGGATTTTAATGTTGTTTGAAGGAAACATAGTAGATCCCAGCTTCCTAACAGACAGACCCCCCCCCACTCCACAACTGCCATGCACAAAAACCAGAAAGGCAATAGGCTTAGTAAAGGAGCTTAGAACACCCCTGAAGGAGATGATGTGACTGGTGTGGGAGTGGGAGAGATACAGCAACCTGATCTTTCAGTCACTCACCTGTCTAGAATCCTCACACTAGCCTGCTCTACTCTGTTGAGGATGTTCCGAGGTGACTTGTTTTTGTTCCAGAATGCACCCCAGCCTAGGACACGGGCCAGATCATTGCCAGTTCCAAGTGGGATGACTCCCAGCTGACACTGCAAAAACAAATACAGCACCCATTTAAGATAGTCCTACTGAGATGTACTCATGAAAGAATCCATAAGCTGCTCTTTGCAAAGATTGTGATCTCAAAGTCATTGATAATAGGGGACTTGTGAGTCTACGAAATGTAATGGGAAGATGTTAGAAGTTGAATGGAATTTTCTTCCAGGAGTCAAGACTCACTTTTGGCAATATAGAATCTACTCAGTAAAGGGCAAAGTTGCTGTATTATGTCAGTATTTATTCCCATCTTATAAAAGAGAAATATAATCATCAATTTCTTTCCAGGCTGGGATAAGGAGACAAAATGCCTCAGGAAACAAAGCTACTAATGTTTGAAGAGCAGGGCACTGGCTGGGGACAACGGGGAGAGGTAGAGGGAAATTTCGCTACTTGAGACTCAGAGAAGATAATAAGTAGCATCAGGAGGTGAAAGAAATTGGGGTCTGAGACCACTTTTTTTTTACTTGCTATCTTGCTGTGCGCCATTTGCAAACCAGAAGGGTCATTCCAGAATAGATAAGGAAAACTCTCTCATTAGCCATCCCTAAAAAACTTGGGACTGATTTACTAAAATGATCTTCTGAGACCGCACTGGCACCGCTGGCTTTCTTAATCAATAATAGAGGCCACCTGCCTACACTCCCCTTCCTCAATTATTTTTAGACTTTAGAATGATGTCTCTCAGGTTTGTTTGTCTTCTTTAAAATTCAACAGGCCCTCACTCTGTGTCCCTATAAATACCCCTTTCTTTTGTTAATAAAGTTGTCTCATGGTCCATATCTCCATTTAACCCCCGGCTGTGGCTGGGCAATTTCTTCTCATCAATTCATTTCTCGTACCTTGCGTCTGGCGGCCAACACTATCGTCCCTTCCAAATCTTCACTTTAGGACTTGGACACTACTCATTCCTTCTGCTGACTTGCTTATTTTTGGCTATGTAACCATAGGGAAATATGTACTCTCTACAAACAAGGAGAGTGAAAAACAGGGACATGTTCCTATGAGCAACCCCACACTAGTCTCTCTAGCAATGGCTAAACTGAGTCAGTCAGATACTTACCTGTTCATGTAATCCAAAGGTATCAATCATAGACAAGACCCAGCTCACACTGCCATCTCCACCACAAACCACGATGCGAAAGCGAGCAAAGTTCTTGAACAAGCACAACCTGAAATGAAGATGGGTAAAGGACATCATTTCATGAGCTCCTAGGTTGTACAACTCTTTGTGACAATGTGCTGGGACCCACGGCCCGTGGCATCCATACCCTGCTAACAAGATTTGGCTCCCACGCCCTAGCCACCACCTCTCTGCACCTAAGATGGCAGGAAATGCTCCCCCAGGCAATCTTGGAAATCAGGTCCTGCTTCAACATATACTTTCTGCTATACCCAACCTTGCTCTAGAAGCTATGGGTAACTTAGCTAACCCCACTTGCTGAGGCCCAGGAAAAGTTCCCTGTGTGGTAACCAGTGGGCCATACAGAAACCAGAGTAAACCATCCATGGTTCCCAAAGAAAACAGATTTGTCATAGAGATACATCAATTTGACTACCAGGAAGAGTGAATGTTAAGAAAAGTGGACAATAATAGCCATTTGCCTCCTCTTCTGAGGAGACATTGTCTCACCTTCTCCAACCAGAAAAGGTGGAGTAAATCAGAGCAGGCTTGAAAGAATTCCTGGGAGAAGGCTCAAAGTCCTCAAATCAGCCAATCCAAAATGCTTTGATTAGGTTTGTGTCCCAACTTGAGGAAATAGATCTTTCTTGCCATACTAAACTGACTCCTCTAGAGTGTATACGGGAGTGATCCCTTCCACATGCCCAGTGACCACCCTCACCCCATGCTTACCCTGCTTCAGGTCCACCCTTCGACAGGTCAAACACTTGGGATGGATTAAGGTACTGCTTAAATTTTCTGAGGAAGACGATCCCTTGGTGATCGCCGCTCTTTGAGTTGATGAAGATGAGAAGGGGACATGAACAGGCTGATGACCAATCAAGACTCCAGAAGTCTGAAGATACGACTAATTGGCCTGAAATATGCACAAAAGAAAAAGAAAAACAGGCCATTGAGATGGAAACAGATACAACTTAATATCAAATTTTGCAAAAATTTTTCAGAAACAGTTGTTTTAAAGTATATTGACAAAGAACTTTACATATTTAATATGCACACTTTAATGAATTTAGACACATTAAACACAACAGTTAAGGCAATGGACGTACCCAACACCTTCCAGAGTTTCCTTGTGTCTCACTTTCCCAAGACTAAAGACTGGAGAGGAAGTGAAGACACAACCCAAAGGGGGTTTTTTGAATTGACCCAGCCATTGCCAGGGAAACAGCATTTATTGAGCAACTATAAAGTGCCAATCACCATGTTAGACACAGTTAGGGGTATAATCCCTGCTCTCAAGCTGGGAAAACAGACATATACAGGTGAGTATATTGGAACACAGTAAGAAAACTGATGCTACAGGCAAAGATTAATAAAATGCTATGGGGAAACTGAAGGAAGAAGAGTTGGCAGCCCAGAAGATCAGCACACCAACAACTAGTCCACTCTCACTGTAAGAACTAGTCAGTTCTTACACTTACTAGTCAGTTCTTACAGTGAGAACATACAAGTCAGGAGAGGGGTTGGGGAAAACTGTTAGCCTGGATCTAATGACAGAACATGTCACTGTAGGACAAAGGAGGGATTTTTTTAATCATGCCTCTAAGGCTCTAGCAGAGCAATCCAAGGTATCACAACAACTTTCAGGACTGAAAGACTAGAGGGAAATTGAATAAGAATGAGGATTTTATTAATCCTGTTGAAGTTCTCCTTAGAGAAGTGGTTATAGCAGTCTGAATTGCTGACATCTGCCAGATTGTGCTGAGTCTTAGAGTCTGGTGGCAGCGTGGTAGGCAGTGAGCTTTGGGCTCCTAGGGGATGCTAGAAAAATCATGAGCTCCCAAATCTCTGAGTTCATGCCTTTCCAGGGATGCCCCAGCAAAAATGTAAATGGCAAATGACGTGACTCACCCCTGAATGGTGTGTGTTGGGGGCAAGTGGGGTGGCATGGCCCATTTGTTGTAACCTGATAAAAGGAAACCTGAAAAACACTATTTCCTTGAAAACTTCTTTGTCTGGAAAGATCTAAAGCAAGGTTCCTCTATGAACTTATTCCTATTTACTTCATTGGCCAATAGAGCTTGATGCCATCTTAAACCAGCCAGTCAAGCATCAAATTTTCAGGGCTCACCAAGACTCACAGCTATGAAAGGAGTCTGCTGTGTCCCTTCGGTAACATAGCTTGGAAGTACTCACTCTCAAAAGTGGTACTCTTTTAAACATTTTTTACAAAAGGTAATTAAAACATTAATTAATTCATTCAAAGAATATGTATTGTGGGCATTTTCTGTGCCTGTCCTTGTTATATTTGGAGAAAACAGTCTAAGCTCTTGCAGAACTTAATTCTAATGAAGGAAGACAGACCATGACATATAAACATAGGAAAAATGTGATATGAAGAAAAATAAAGCAAGGAAAGGGAAAAGAGATTGAAGGGGCATTACTTCAGGTGGTCAGGGACAGCTGGTCTGAGGATGTGACATCTGCAACCTGAGTGAATTGAGGAAGTGAGCCCTGCAGATATCTGGAAGAGTTTTGTGGGGCAGGAGGAAGAGTAAGTGCCAGAACCAGAGAAGGCATCTGAAGACCAGTGAAGAGAATAGAATGGTTGTGATGGAGTGAATAGGGGAAGAATAGCTGAAGAAAATGCAGAGAGTTACAGGCCCAGATAAAATGACAAGAAGGTACTTGGGGAAACAGTTCAAAAGGGTGAGACTATTCAGTATGGAATCAAAACAGTAATGAGTTAATAGGAAGAAAATAGTCAAAAGGTGGTATATTTTTATACACTTGCTTCCCTATAATTTTTATGTGCTAGCCAACAATGTAGGCCCCAACTCAAGACCTCTTTATTTTAGAACCTGATGCTGCTCTGTGCTTCCTAACTCACCAACCTCTAGTCAACAGCTTGGCCTTGGGCATGCACCACATGACAGGATTCATGGAAACAGCTGAAGGAACACTGTTAGAACCTGTTAGAGGAACACTGAGGGAACCTGTTAGAGCTGTTCGGAAGCAGGGACTCTCTTCTGGAGGTTCTGGCATAGGCCTGCCTATGTCCTGATAGTTGTTTTTTGAAGCAGTGTCAAAGTTCCTTTCAGTTAGTCCCTTTCTAAAGTTGAGGCAGCAGTGGCCATGAAGCCAGCTACTATGAGCCAGCTATTTGGGCTTCAGTTTCCTTATCTGCCAAGTGAGATATCAAAACACTAACTTTCCCTCAGTGTTTAGATGAAATTAAATTAGGAGTTATATCAACAAGGAAGGGGAATATAAATTGGCTCTTTAAGGTGAAAAAACTCACAGTAAGAAATATACAAATTAAAACTACGTGATGTTACTATTTTTTTTTGTCCAAAGGATTGAGAAAGCTAAAAAAGATGAGATAACGCACCTGGTTGAGAACCCATAGGGAAATATATGCTCTCTTATGGTAAGGGTAGAAGCATAAAGTAACACAAGCCCTGCAGAGGGGAGTTACAAAGGCATCTGCATTTGACCCCATAATTATATTTTGGTGACTTCCCTATGGGTGTATGTAATATGAAATATGTGAAACTGTTCCCTGTAGAATTGCTTGTATAGTAAAAGACTGAAAACTACCAATTACCTACCAGTAGGTTACTCTATTAAATAAATTATGGTATATTCATATAATGGAATGTTTTGTCACTGTAAAAAAAAGAGTGAGGAACGTATATGGAGAAGGATTACAAGAAACAAAAGTGCAGAACAGTATGTATAATGCTTAAAGAGGAGAATAAGAAGATATACACTAGTATTCACATAAGGAAATGCTGGAAAATGTTCAATGATCACAGTCAGCTGTTTGTGAGTGAGGATAAGTAGGGCTATAGGAGATTGAGAAGATCAGAGAAAGGATAGCAGCAATATTTTTTACTAAATACTATGTATGAAAAAATATGTTAATGTTATTATAATTTAAATAGTCATGAGGGTATAGATGAAATAATTTCTAGATTTATTTGGCATCTTAGAGCATGGGCTGCTTTGTGCAGTATGCTGCTATAGGAGAATATGGTTTTGAGCTACAATTGTTTGCCTCCTAGGTTTATTCTCTTAGAGCAAACATTTTAACTGCTTTGAATATTTGTTTTTATATTTACACAATAACATGTTGCAATGATTAATAAAATAATACAGGCTAAGATGGAAAGTTGCTAATAAGAAAATTCTTTAGTTTAAGGCAACTCAAACTTCAATGTCAAACCTAATTTGGTCACAAATAGGAAGATAAAGGAAAGCTGCACTGGGAAGAAATCATCCCCAGGAAATCCAAGGGCAGCCCTCTCTAGCATCTCCCCCAGTCAGAAAACATCTGAATTTGAGCTAGCAGAAGCCTGTCAAGTGAATCTTGTCAACAAGGTGACAAAACTGGGTAGACTTGTGGGTTTGAAAGTAGCAATGTTAGGCAGATTGGATTCATAGCCAAGTAAATAATCACTTCCACAATTCAATTTTGAAAAAGCTATGTTGATTGTACGGGAATGTCATACTGTTCAACAATTTTAATTAACAATTCAGATGAAAATACAGAGGCCTAACTTGTCAACTCTGAAGTACCCAATGCTGAAGGGAGAACTACTGGATGACAGCATCAAGATTAAAAAATGACCTCAATGGGAAGATGAGTCAAAGTCAACAAGATGAAAAGGGGATAAATGTGAAGCTTGGGATTTAGGCCCAAGGACATAAATTGTACCAGAACAGGACAATAGGAACTTGGTTTGGCAACATCAAGTGTGAAAAAGGTTTAGGGGACTTAGCTGACTTTAAGCTTCAGATGAGTCAGCAGCCTGAGAGAGTCTAGTTAAAAAAAAAAAAAACCAAAAACAACTCATATTTCTCTGAGCTGTATTAATGTAACTACAGTCCTCCAGTCCTGAAAGCCAACAGACCCTCTCAAATTTGTTCAGTCCATAGCACAGCAGGATGCTAAATTAGCATAAAGGCAGCGTACTGTTCTCATTCCTGTAATTTAATACTCTATTTTAAAATTAACACAGTTAACCCTCATAATGCCTCTAGGTAAAACTAATATTCCTCATTGGCAGCAGAAAACAAATGACACAGAGAGGTTAAGTAACATCTCCAAGATCACATAATCAGAAAATGTGCTTCTAGAACTGGTAGTATAAGCATTATCAGAGGACTTTTTAGGAATGAAAATTTTTGTGCCCCACCTGAATCTACTAAATCCAAAGCTCTGGGGAGGCAGTGGGCTGGAGAAATATGTGTTTTAACAATAGTCCCAGATGATTCTGACAAAGCCTTACATTTGACAACCACAGCACTGCATTGTTTTGCCTCCATTTAAATCAAGGATGCCGTCTCAACCATCTTTTGTTCCTTAGCTTGCTCATCAATGAGATTTCTAATTCATAAAGTGTATTTATGAATTCATGCAACAAATCTTGACTGTGCATATACCATGTACCCACATCTGTGTTAAGTGCAACTAATACAAAAAACTTGACAGTGGGAGATAGACATGTAATGAACTATATAATATAGAATGCTAGGTGCTCTGAAATATGTGTCCTGTGTTTACAGCTGAAGAAAGAATTAATCTGTCTGGGTAAGGGGGGAGGGGCAATTATAGAAATCTTCATATGAAAACTGTTTTTTCCTCATCCTGAAAGATGAGCAAAGGAATTTACCATGATGACTATATGTGCAAAAGGGGTAATTAGAAGATATTCTCAGAAATTAGAGTCTATTGATTGAATAAATAAATGAGTTAACTGATGAGTGCTACTCAGCTATGGCAAGCACTTCCTCAGAAAGTCATCAGCTGGATGCTTCTCCCAGATGCTGAAGGGGGATTCCCTAGCCTTGCCAAGGGTGGGGTTGGATCAGCTCATCTTTTAAAAAAAATCTTATTATCCCTAATATGGGGTGGAATTTCCTGACAAGGAAACTACCCTTTAAAAATCATATTTTCCTAGGTCAAGAAGCCATGAAGATTCAAGAAAATAGGGAGGTCTCGGAAGAAATGTTAGTTCACTGATCACTTCTGGACTAATGGATATCCCACATGTCAGTGATGAATAAACAGCATATTAGCAAAATATTAGCAAAAAGCATTCTGGGAAGGGTTTGAACCTTCTTCCAGCATTCTGGGAAGGGTTTGAACCTTCTTCCAGAAAGTGAAACTGACCATATATAGAGTGAAGCTAGGCATATAAAAATGGAAATTAATGAGTAGTAGATCTTTTCAATGAAGAGTGAAATGGTAACATGTTAGTTTCTAAAAATGTTAGATTTTTTTATTTCTTAGTGTTAGTGAAGTAGGTCTTTTTAGCTGTAATACGTGATTTTGATCTTGACAGCTCCTGTTCTTTAATAATGAGCAATTAAAGAAGCAAATGAACAACTCAATGGCAGGAAGGAGAGTCTCAGAAGACGCAAAGATGGGGAAGCAGAAGTGAACTCAAAAAAGGTACCATTAGCAAGAGCTTAAGAGTGACTTATCCTTTGATTTCAATCATATATAAAATACAGAGAAACAAAAGAAAAGACAAAGCTAAATCAAAACAAATTCTAGAAATTCAACTGCAGAATTAATATTTACCAAAAGGGGTGGGTGGAGGAAGGTAAGGAGAGCACAAGGAGGAGATTCAATGAACTATGATGCTTTGATGGTGGGTGTGATGACATACATTTGGAGAGGTATAAACCTGTACCCCTAAATAATATACTGTGTTTTAATCCAACATTATCTCAATTAAAAAACCAATACATTTCAAAAAAAGAGTAAATTGTATGTGGTGGCATGCAATTTTCATTAGGCTTTAAAACTAGGGATTTAGTTCTGTGATTCTTGGGGCTCTGTTTCTGGATCAGAGGCCCTTTATATATGATCACTTATTCTCACAACAGACTGTCTCAATTTCCATTAGCAGATGGGGAAAGTAAAGCTCAGTGACTTACTCGTGTTCACCTGGCTAGCATGTGACTAAAACTCAAGTTTCCCTGTATTTTTCCTTATACTGTGCTGTCTCCATATCTCATGCAGCAAAGTATACATTTCCTTGTCCCTGCTTTCTCTGCTCTAACATCTCAGATCTCCTGATAGAAGACTCTACAAAAGTTTACTCTTGCCACAATGATATCGATATGCAGCCTTCTGTAAATAGTTGGCACTCCTGATGTTTTCTGATCTTGTCTCTATCACTCCTTTGATGCTTAGCATATGCTGCCTTAATTTATCAGTTGCCATATTATATCAACGTTTTGGGTCCACAAAAACCACAAGCTCTGGCAATGCCCATGTCTTGAATCTCCACATGGCCTGCAAACACCTAATGAACAGAGTTCTCAATAAACAGCCAATGCCCAGGAATTAATAAACCATCAATAGGGTGAATTGGAACAATAATCATTTCAATTTCAAATTTTGATAAAATCGCAGTGTTAGTGTTCATTTTGAACGTAATATTATCTGGGCCTTCATACAGTTCCTTAACCACCTAGATACAAACAAACTTATTTCATGTATTAGGTAGTGTTTGGAAATCATGAAAAAGCTGAAACTAACTCTGAGCATAGAAACACTTGTAACAGAAGCTAGAGAAAATGCCCACATACATATATACCATAAATATCAACATTCAACACCTGGAAGGTCTGTAAAGTAACATGTACTGTCTCCACAAACATGAATATTCATAATCCACCCCACCCCCCAAAAATGTGACTGAGGAGAATAATTTTATCACAAGCATTTTACCTAGTTGTTACACCCTTACTATTTCCCCACTGTATTTTGAAGTTAACATTTACTACTCACCATCCCCTTTGGGGTCACTGAGGGCAGTGGGAGGAATGACTGATGACCGATGACTCCCAAACCAGCATTCCTTGGAAAACCGTCTGCGACAGTCATCGTGCACCTGCAGCAACAAGAGAAGAACAGAGAGAAAGAGGGGGAAGAGAAGATAGCGATCAGTCTTGAGTTCCAATTCTTAAATTTGAACCTTCACTATTTAAATCTCCCTTTCTGAGATTTTGTGCCATACACATACCCCTAATTCAACTGGGACACAGTTTCTCTACCTCAAACCTGCACCATTCCAGAGTGTGGCTTCTCAACTATGTTCTTTTCAGATGTAGATTTCAGAAGATAGCTATCACAGACACTGAAAAGACACCAGTCCTAGTGTACAATCTCAGTGTCCTACAGAAAGGGGAGCTTACTCATACAATGAGAGAAAATCTTGAAAATATGCTATTGCGCTTTAATCCTTCAACAACTGTGTGTAGTATGAGAGACATTACTAGGTTCATTTTAGAAATGAGGATATCAAAGCTCAGAGAGTAAAAGGTATTGCTCAAGGTCAAACAATTATAAAGAGACAGATGAAATTTCTGCCTTCCCCACTAGTGGCCATCCTCTCCACATTTCTGACATCTTCAAGCACCACATCATGGACAGTGATACACTTCTGAGAGGACAGGAACTTGGCCTGATACTTTAAACACAATTAAAAGTGAACCAGAGGACAACCAGTCTTCTTTTATTGAACTATAATTGATGTTACATTAATTTCAGATGTGTAACATGAATTGATAGTTGCTGAAATTGTAAAATGATTAACACAATATGGCTAGTTAACATTCATCATCAAACAGTTATAATTTTTTTCTAGTGAAGAGAACTTTTAAGATCTACTCTCTTTGCAACTTTCAAATAAGTAATAAAGTATTGCTGTCTGTAGTCACCATGCTGTACATCATATCCACAGGACTTGTTTATTACTGAAGAAGTTTGCACTTTTTGATCACCTTCACTCATTTCTCTCACCTGCAAACATTTGTCTTGGCAATTACCAATTAGTTCTTTCTGATTTCAGGAATTTTGCTTTTAAATTCCACATATAAGTGAAATTATATAGTATTTGTATTTCTCTGTCTAATTTATTTCATTTTCATAATGCGTTCAAGGTCCAGTTGTCACAAATGGCAAGATTTCCTTCTTTTTTTATGCCTGAGAAATATTCCTCTGTGTGCATATCACATTTTCTTTATCTAGTCATTCACTGATGAACATTTAGTTGCTTCCATAGCTTGGCTTGTGCATAAAGTTATAATTAATATTGGAGGTGAATATGCTAGCATTTTTGTTTTCATCAGATAAATATCCAGAAGTGGAATTGTTAGATCATATGGTAGTTCTATTTTTAGTTTTCTGAGGAGTCACCATACTGTTTTTTTCACAGTAGCTACTTCAGTTTATATTCCTACCAACAGTGCACAAAGGTTCCCTTTGCTCTACATCATTCCAAACACTTATTTCTGATATATTTTTTAATAATAGTCATTCCAACAGGTCTGGGGCAATAACCCATTGTTGACCATCTGTTTAACTTACTGGAAAAATGTCTATTCAGATTCTCTGTCTATCTTTAAATTGGATTGTTTCGTTTTCATTTTATTTTATTTTGTTATTAAATTGTGTGAGTTCTTTATATATTTTGAACACTGATTTCTTATTGGATATAGATTGCAAATACTTTCTCTCACTTATTAGGTTGTCTCTTGATTTTTTGACAGTATTTTTGTTATGCAAAAGCTTTTTATATTTATGTAGTTCTACTTGATTATTTTTTATTTTGCTGTCTTTAGTTGTCAAATTAAAAAAAAATAAAATTCCCAAGACTGATAGCAAAAAGTATCTATAGTTTCTTTAAGGCGTCTTTTGGAGTCAGGTCTTATTAATTATCCATAAGATAACGGATCAACTTTATTCTTTTGCATGTGGCTGTCCAATTTTCCCAGCATCATTTATTTAAGAGACGTTTTATCTCCATTGTATATTCTTGGTTCATTATAAAATTTTAAAACAAGTATTTATTGCTGTAACATTGATTAATAAAATTATGTAAGTTTCAGGAATACATTATAATTACACACCTGTATACTGCATACCATGATCATTATCAAATGTCTAGTTTCTGGTAATGGCTCACACCAAAATGATGAGAAAGTTCTTCACTCTAAGGATGATCTAACAGTTAACCTGTTGCTCGGGGCAAAACTGAAAAATATCTTGGACATTAAAGAGCTGCATAAACTACATCATAAGGAAAACAGAGATGGGTAGAGTGAAATGCCTAAAGTCTGTGACCCAGGGTGAAAGGCTGCTGTAGACTGTGGTATAGCTGTTTAGCTAGGGGAATTTGGGTAGGGAGAGCTAAATGTTGTGTAGGCACACAACTGTGAGTGTGTTGAGAGAAGAAACATGTGAAGGAGCAGGGATGCTCCTACAGGCTGGATCTCGAGTGAAAAAACAGCAGTGTGCTGAACTGAGCTCCTCTTAATCCACACCCCAGGGTATCTACTAATCTGGTGAAATGCACTGAGCGGTGTGCAGACAGTGGTTTTGGATCTGGAACCCCAGAGAGGAGGAATATCAGTGATGGACAAACATGGTCCAAAACTCCCCACTAGCATACTCACATAAGTAGCTGAACCACTCCATGCCCCTCTCCCATCCCCTGACTCAGAAGCATCAGGTCATATCTCTAGAACTACATAAACTGGCAAAAGCCCAAACAATAAAATCACATATAACTAGAGTGCCACCTGCTGGAAAAGTAGGAGTAGTTTAAATCTTTAAGTTACTGCTATAGATAGTTAAAAAATAAATATTTGTTGCCCATTGTTTTGATGTGTGTCATTCTTACTATCTCATTGTGGTTTTGATTTGTATTTCTCTGATTAGAAGTGATGCTAAGCATTTTCTCATATGCCACTTGGCCTTCCGTATTTTTCTCTTTGGCAAAGTGTCTTTTAAAGTCTTCTGCTCATTGTTTTGGGGGGCTGGGTTTTTTGCTTTGTTTTTGTTGAGTTTTGTGAGTTCTTTATGGATTTTTTATTTTAGCACCTTATCAATTGAATGGAGTGCAAAAATTTTATCATTCAGTTGGAAAGTCTCTTTGTTTTGGTTATTGTCTCTTTTCCTGTATATAAGTTTGATGTAGTTTTAATTTTAGTATGATGTAGTCCCAGCTGTTTATGTTTTTCTTCATTTTCTTTGTGTGTATAGATATGCCCTGGAAGATGTTTCTGCTGTATAGGTCACAAAATGTTTTGCCTATGCCTTCTTCTATATATTTTATGGGTTCAGGACTTATGTCCAGGTCTTTTAACTTTGAGTTGTTTTTTGTGCATGTCTTAAGGAACCTCAAACTACTCAAAACTAGTACCATTTGACCCAGCAATCCCTCTCCTGGGACCATACCAAAAGGATACAAAAACACTAATTCAAAAGGATACCTGTACTATATTTATTGCAGCACTCTTTACAATAGCCAGAATTTGGAAACAACCCAAATGTCCCACAACAGATGAGTGGATGAAAAAGTTGTGATATATTTACATAATGGAATATTATTCAGCAATTGGAAACTTGAAGCATCTGTGGCAACACGATGAAGCTAGAAGGAATCATGCTAAGAATAACAAGCTAGAAAGAAAAAGACAAAAATTGGATGGTCCCACTTATATGTGGGATATAGGGAAAACAAACAAAAGGTCAGGAAAATTTTAAAACTAAAAAACTAACAATGGAACTATATACAGTGTGGGAGGGTGGGGAGGAAGGGAGAAATCACGGAAAGGATGAGCACAAAAGATTAAGATAATGGTTCATGAGTGATATGGTGGTAGGACAACCCCAGGAAATACAATGATGTACACACACACACACACACAATCAGTAAAAAAAATAAGGAACTCTAAAGCTGCAAAATGTCAGAGAAAAAAAAATATGGCACCTTGAGACCACCAGTGAACATGACATCACAAAGGTAGTTCAAGTCTGCAGAATCCAACCACAAAGGCAAAAAAGATTTAATTTTCCTATTAGATGGAGTTCAAAATCATCATAATGAAGAAAATTAAAAGGAAGAAACATAAGAAAGTTACTCAAAGTGATACAAGAAAAAAGAGAAAGTCATCAAAGTGATAGGAAAATTCAGGAAAACAAATTAATGATCTGAGAAATAAAGTTGGTTAACAGAAAATAGAGATCGAATCTTTAGAGAAGAAAATAACAGTGATTCAAGATGTAAAAATCTCAATAGAGAAAGTAAAATTTTAGAGAGCACCATGGAAGCAAAATAGACAAAATGGAAGATTAAATCAGTATAGTCAAAGACAATAATGCAAAAAAGATCAAATGGAATAAGAAAAGGAAATTTGACAAAAGAAATGACGAAACACTCCAAGATCTATTCAAGATTAGTAAGAAAGGCAACCTAAGGAAATGGGTATATCAGAAGGGGAAAATAGAGGGAGAACAGGGAACATATTCAAATAAATAATGAAGGAAAACTTCCCACATCTAGGGAAGGACCTGACTATAACACTTTGAAACTAAAGATATATCTGTAACTATAAATGTAATGAGACAGACATAATGACACATGGTCTTGAAATTATGAAGAGTTAAAGATAAAAAACACTAAAGGTGACAAGGGAAGAGAAGCAGATAACCTATAAAGGTGCTCACAACAGGCTTACATCAGACTTCTCAAAAGAAACCCTACAAATAGAGAATGGAATGACATTCACAACACTCAAAGACAAAATTTTCCAGTCATGAATAAATGTGATATCCTACAACACATTGTTATAGATATGAGGGAGAAATAAAGGTCTTCCAAGGCAAAATAAAGGTCTTCCAAGGCAAACATTAATAAAGGTCTTCCAAGGCAAACTCCTTTATCTTCCAGGAAGATAAAGGAGTTTACAAACACTAGGCCTCCACTAAAAGAGATGTTGAAAGGAAACATCCAAATTGAAGAGAATAAAAACAACAATGAAAAAACATGAAAATAGATATAACCATTAAATGAAAAAGATGAACAAACAAAATCAGAACCCGGTAGAAGGAAAAAAATAATAAAAAATGTTGTTAATTTAAATTCTTCAACCACCTCAAAATGGATGTTTCTTTTAATAAGAGTTAGAGGGATTGAAAAGCAGTAGTAAATATATGAAGCACAACCCAAGCCCAGGTGTTGAGGCTACCATCCAAAAAATGAGCCCATGCTTACTTACCCTTAGGAGTGTTAACAGTTACAAATTTTCGGAAAATTAGAAAACCCTATTAAAATCAGAAATATCAAGCACTCTCACCTTGAGAATCTACACCAGAAATAAAATCACCTAAACTCAGAAATAAAGATTTTTAAAAATATTAAAAGTTAGAGCAGAAATCAACAAAATAGATTTCTTTTTGATTTCAAAAAGTTATTTCTGGAAGACCAATGAAACTAACACTATTCTTTGCAAAGATAACATAGACAAATTGTTAGCTAGACTCATTACAAAAAAAAAAGAGCAAAATCTCTTAAATATACTCAGAAATGAAAGAGAAGTTACAATAAACATCTCCAAAATACGGAAGATCTTAAGATGACTATAAACACCTTTTGCTAAAAAAAAAATTGGATAATCTAGAGGAAATGGATAAATTCTTGAATAAATGCAACCTTTGAAGACTATAGAAGAAATGGAAAGTCTAAAGAGGTTAACTACAAGCAAAAGAATTGAAAGTGTAATAAAAAATCCCCCCCAAAACAAAAGCTCAGGATCACGTGGTTTCACAAATGAGTTTTATCAAACACTTAAAGACAAATAAATACCTATCCTTCTGAAATTCAAACACTGAGGAAGAGGGACTATTTCCAAACACATTTTATGAGGCCAACATTACTCTGATACCAAAAGCAGATAAGGACATCACAAAAATAAAGAACAGATCAGTATTACTGATGAACTCAGATGCAAAAATCCTCAAAAAATAGTTTAGCAAACAGAGTTCAACAATACACAGGAAGGATCAAATATCATAACAAAGTAGGATTTATTTTGGATATTAGTTTAATGTCCACAACCAATCGATATAATTCACTACATGAACAAAAGGAAAGGTTAAAAAGCCTATGATCAGCTGAATGGATGTAGAGAAAGCATTTGATAAGATTGAACATCTACTAACATTAAAAAATTCTCAAAAATGGGGATAGAATGAGCACATCACAATATAATAAAGGTAAGATATAATAGACTCACAGCAAACAGCATACTCAGTGGTGAGAGACAAAGATTTTCTTCTAAGATCAGATACAAAAATGGATGTCCACTTTTGTAACTACGGTTCAACATAGTATTGGAAGTCCTATGTAGACCAATTAGGAAAGAGAAAATATAAAAGGGAATGTAAATTCAGAATGAAGAAGTAAATTCATCGCTATCTGCAGATGGTAAGTAATTACAGAAGATACAGAAGAGTCCACTAAAAAAGTAGTAGAAACAATAAATCCTCACAGTAAAGTGAGAGGCTACATAATCAATACACAAAAATCAGCTGTGTTCCTATATGCAAACAATGAGCTTGAAGAGAACAAAATCAAGAAAAAACCCATTTACGATTGCAATATAAAGAATTAAATTCTTAAGAATAAACGTAAAGGATATACAATGAAAACTGTAACATGTTACCAAAAGAAATGGAAATATAACAGAGCTTATTGCCATTAAGTTGTAGGGAAAAACATTGTTAACCTGAAGATCTTATCCAAACCAATATACAGATTCAATGCAATCCCTATCAAATTTCAACAGTATTCTTCATTGAGTAGAAAAAACATTACTGAAATTTATACGGAGATCCCAAATAGCAAAAAAAATCTGGACAAAAATAACAAAGATATTACATTCAAAGACTTCAAACAATACAAAATTACAGTAATCAAAAGAGTTGATAATGTAATAAAAATAGAACCACAAACCAATGAAATAGAATTGAGAGCACAGAAACTAACCTACACTTTCACTGTTAATCTATGAAAAGGAAGTCATATGTATAAGACAGAGAAAGGAAAGTCTCTTCAACAAATGGTGTTGACAAAAAAAATGCTGTTGAGAAAACTGGAGAGTCATACAAAAAAAAAGAAATTAGATGTTTCTCTAGTATCATACACAGACGTTTATTCAAAAGATTAAAGACTTGGATGTAAGACCTAACGCCATAAAGTAAACAGGCAAAACACTCAATGACATTGACTATAAGGATGTCTTTGGGGACTACACTACAATGGCAAGAGAAACAAAAACAAGTTGGACTACATCAAACTCAAAAGCTTCTGCACAGTGAAAGAAATTATCATGAAAATGAAAAGGTGACATACCCACAACATGGCAGAACAGGGAGACTGAAAGCAATCACTTGCCTGAAAAATACAGCTTCAAAGGAAGGAAAAAGAACTGATACAACATCCAAGAAAATCTCAGACTTTTGCAATAGGTCAACAGATCACCTCCAGGAAAACAAAAACCAGACAGCAAAGGCACAAGGGCATCGGGTAACTGGGAGAACAACAGCTCTTCTGAGGTCAGTAGCCATATCAGCCATTGGCACACCACCAAGGAGGTACCCACAGACAGCTAGAATCGCAGCCATCAATAGTAGCAGCAGCATTGCCTCTGACCCTAACACCAGCTGATTCCACCTGGGGACCCTTGGCTCCTGGGGAGACGCTGGAGATTGAGGCAACAAAGCACCACTGTGGCTGCTTGTAGTTCCTCTGGAGCCAGTTTCCATACTGGCTCTAGTACACTGTGGAGGAGGCACCCACAGTCACCTGGAACCAGTGCCCTCAGCAGCAGCAGCAGCATCACCTCCAACCCCAGCACCAACTAACCCCAACTGGTATAACTTGGTTCCTGGGAGAATTCAGGAGGCTGAAGCCTTGCAGCACCACACAGCCGCTTGCAGCTCCTCTAGGGGGAACACCACATCAGCCATCAGCAGACCTTCAGAGAGGGCACCCACAGCCTTCTGAGACCACACTGAATACAACTGGGGACACTTTGATTGCTGGGGAGATTCAGGGGATCAAGACTCTGTGCCACTACTGCAGGTTCACAGTGGTTTCTTTCTGCTCTGTTTTGTTTTCCTCTCTCCCTATCTTTATTGTTTTTCCTTATTTTTTCTTATTTCTTATCCTTCTTATCTTTTTTCTCATACTTTTCTTTCTCCTCTTCCTCTTTTTTCCTTTGAACACTGCCCAATTTCCCATTTTTTTATCTTTTTCTTTCTTTTTTTCCCCTTCCTTTTCTTCTTTCCTAGCTTCTTATATCTATCTCCTTTTTCTTTTCTTCCATTTCTCATCTCTCCCAGAGCTACAACTATGAAAGACAAAGACCTTGGGAAGAGCAGCCCATTAAGCTCAATGGCTCCATCCCAAGGGTCATAGTCTTGTGAGAAGAATCTTACAACTGAACATAAAAGTTCACTCCAGGTAGCCAGCAGGCACCTCACAGGAGACTGATCACCATCTTGTGCTTATCAGGGCACCAAGCACACAAAACCCTAGACTATCCCAGACTGAGGCCTGAGACCCCTCTCATCAAAGTGGGGGTTAGACAGACAGGAGGTTCAAGGGCAAGTCATAGCTCATGTCAGCACTTGTCACAGCAGAAGAGTGCCCAGGCAGGAGCTTCAGGACAGCTTCACACTCAAGCCCCTCCTGCCATAGCATTAACCTGCTGACCCTGCCCATTGATATCATCCACTCAGCAGTCACAAGCCCACACAGAAACTGCAGGAACATCCATCTCCAATCCTAGTTGCCCAAAACAACTGGAAGGAGTAACCAGAAACCTTGCTTGCCATCAACAAGGTACCAGTTAACAGAAGCTGATGAAGGAGAGGTAGGGATCTGCACTGTTACCTCTGCACACCAACCACAGAAGCCCAGTCACTAGACAGATACACCTATAACTCAGAAAGATCTCCAAGTAATCATGCTGACCAACACCAGTGGTGCAGGGGCATCACAGGCAGAACAAACCTGAAGGTAAACTATGGGGCAAAAGAAAATTACAAATGATCAAATGAATGTTCCAGGGAATAGTACACTACAGAAAGTCATCTTACTGAAATCAACAGCAAGGACATTAGAAACTATTTCAACCTGACTGAGAAAGAATTCAGATACCATAAGTAAAACACAGAATGATTTAAAAGAAAAGGCAGAGAAGGGAAAGAATGATAACACAATCAACAAACTAAAGAATGAAAATAAAACTTAAAAAATAATAGAGGAACTTAAGAAAACCCATGAAGAAAGAAGAAAAGGAATGGAAGAATGCATCAGTACTCTCCAAGACTCGGAGGTAAAAAGAATTCAAAAAGAAAAGGAGGGAGAAGCTGGGCATGGTGTTGTGCACCTGTAGTCCAAGCGCTGGGAGGCAAGAGGCCAGGGATGGCTTGAGTTCATGGGTTCAAGACTACCCCAGGCAACATAGTGAGATCTGGTCTTGAAAAAGTAGCTGGGCACAGTGGTGGCGGCATGTAATCCCAGCTACTTGGAAGACTGAGGTTGGGGGTCACTTGAGTCCATCGGATTGGGACTACCCCCAGGCAACATAGAGAGACCTAGTGAAGGAAGGAAGGGATAGAGGGAGAGAGGGAGGGAGGGAGAGGTACAAAGGAAGAAAACTGAAAAAACACTCCAAGAACTACCTGACACCATCAGAAAAGGAAACATTAGGATTATGGGAATACCAGAAAGAGAGGACAGAGACAAAGCAAGTGAAAAACTATTCAAGGAAATAATTGAAGAGAACTTCCCAAATGTGAAGCAAGAAACAAAAATAGAGATACAGGAAACTAGAAGAGCACCAAATTACCACAATGAAAACAAAACTACTTCAAGACAGGTAATAGTAAAACTTCAAAAAATAGAAGGCAAAGAGAACATAATGAAGCTAGCAAGAGGCAAGAAACAGAGAGCTTGGAATGGAAAACCTATCAGGCTCACATCAGACTTCTCAGAAGAAACACTTTGGGTAAGATGAGAATGGGACAACATATTCAACAAACTCCAAGAAAAAAATGCAAGCCAAGTATACTTTATCGTAAAAAGCTCTCATTTATCTAAGAGGGAAAAAGATGAACCTTCCAAACAAAATTTTCAGAAATTTACTTCTATTAACCTCCCCTTCAATATATATTACAAGAAGCTTTAAAGTTTAAACCAACAGAGGAATGAACAAGAAGAACATAACAAAGTAATGTATAGAACAACTAAAGGATGAACAAAATGACAAGTTTGGACCATTACATATCAATAATCAACCTAAATGTTAATGAACTAAATGCACCAATTAAAATACACATAGTAACAATGGATTAAAAAACAGAACTCATCCTTCTGCTGTCTCCTGGAAACAGGCCTAACAACTAAAGATAAACATAGATTGAAAGTAAAGTGCTGGAAAACAATTCTGCAAGCAAATGGACCCAAAAAGAAGGTAGGTACAACCATATTCATACCTGACAAAAAAAATCGTCAAACTAAAAAAGGTGTTAAGAGACACAGATGACCACTATATAATGATCAGGTAATCAATACACCAGGAAGAACTAAGACTCATTAATATATATGTACCAAATGAAGGAGCACCAAAATACATTAGACAATTGCTAATGTCTTTGGAAAAAGACATTAGAGAATACACATAGTGGTAGGAGACTTCAACTCCCCAGTCTCACCAAGAGATAGATCAATGAAACAAAAAAATAGACAAGGACACAGTAACTCCAAATGAACACCTAGGTCAAATGGATCTAATAGACAGCTAGCTATAGGACCCTGTACCTCCCCCAACCGGAATACACATATTTCTCAAGTGTACATGGATCATTCTCTAAAACTGACTATACACTGGGCCACAAGACCAGAATCAACAAATTCTAGAAGATTGAAATCATACCATCTATTTTCTCTGACTGTAAAGCTATCAAACTAGAAATCAACTATGAAAAGAAGGACTGCAAACCTCCCATTTCATGGAGACTGAGGCCATCACTATTGGAAAAAGAGTGGATTAATAAGGAAATCAAAGATGAAATAAAGAAATATTTTGAGATGAATAACAATAAGTATACAACCTTCCAGAATATATGGGTGCTGCAAAGGCAGTAATAAGAGAGAACTATATAGCAATACAGTCCCACATCAAGAAAAATACCCAAAGAAACAACCTCATCTCACTTCTGAGAACTAGAGAAAGCACAACAGAAAAATCCGAAAGCAAATAGAAGGAGATAATAAAAATTCAGGCAGGAATAAAGGAAATAGAAACAAAAAAAGACAATGAAAAAGATCAATAAAACAAAAGGTGGTTCTTTGAAAAGATTTGAAAAGATAAACAAAATAGATAAACCGCTAGCCAAGCTCACAGAAATAAATAGAATCATGAACAAAAGAGAAGAAATGACAACAGATAAAGCAGAAATCCAGAGGATAATTAGAGATTAGTATGAATATCTATATGCAAACAAGTTCACCAACCTCAATGAGATGGACAATTTTCTAGAAGCATACATCCATCCAAAACTGGATAAAGAAGACGTAGAGAGCCTAAATAAACCAATGTCAAGCAGCAAAATTGAAATGGTAAGAAAATCACTCCCCCATAACAAAAACCCTGGATCAGATAGATATACAAATGAGTTCTACCAGACATTCAGAGAAGAACTGTTGCCTTTTTTCTTTCAAAAACAGAGAAATAAAGAACACTACCAAATAAATTATACAAAGCCAACATCACACTAATAGCAAAACCCAACAAAGAAAACACAAAGAAAGAAAACTACAAGCCAATCTCCCTAATGAACACAGATGCAAAAATTCTTAACAAAATCCCAGCAAACAGAATCCAACAATGCACCAAAAAGATAATACACCATGACCAAATGGGATTTATCCCAGGGAAATAAGGATGGTTCAACACCCAAAAATGAATCAGTATACTTCCAACACATCAACAAAATGAAAAACAAAAAACACATGATCAATAGATGCCGAGTAAGCATTTGACAAAGTTCAACATTCATTTATGATGAAGGTCGTAGAAATCATGTGGAAAGATGGAACATATCTTAACATAATAAAAGCAATATATGACAAACCCACAGGCAATATCACCCTACATGGTGAAAAACTAAAAGTTTTCCCTTTGAGATCAGGAACGAACAAGACAAGGCTGTCCACTCTCACCACTTCTTTTTAATATAATACTAGAAGTCCTAGCTAGAGCAATAAGGCAAGAAAAGAACACATCAGGACTCCAAATAGGGAAAGAAGTAAAGCTATGACTGTTTGCAGATGACATGATAATTTGTATAGAAAAAGCCTAAAAACTCTACAGAAAAACTAATGAAAACAATAAACCAGTTCAGTAAGGTAGCCAGTTACAAAATCAACACACAAAAATCAGTCATCTTCTTATATGCAAAAGATCAGTCTGAAGAAGAAAGAAAACCACTCCATTTACCATTGTACCAACAAAAATTAAATAAGTGGGAAGAAACTCAACAAAAGACATGAAAGACCTATACCAAGAGAACTATAAAACATTGCTAAAAGAAAAAGAAGACACAAAGAAATGGAAAGACCTTCCCTGCTCATGTATTTGAAGAATCAATAGTATCAAAAATGGTCATTCTACCAAAAGCAATCTACAGATTCAACACAATTCCAATAAAAATCGATGTCATTTTTTATGAGAAATAGATCAAAAATAAATAGAAATATTATTGAAATTCATATGAAATAATAAAAAACCTAGAATGGCCAAACTCTCCTGATCAAAGAGAGAGAGAGAACACAGAGATTGCACTCCCAGACTTTAAATTATACTACAAAGACATAATAATTAAGACAGCATGGTACTGGAAAAAAAAACCAGAAACATAGACCAATGGAACAGAATTGAAATTCCAGAAATAAAGCCACATGTGTATGATCAACTAATCTACAACAAAGGGACAAAAAACATACAATGGAACAAGGATAGTCTCTTCAACATATGGTGCTGGGAAAACTATACTGCTACATGCAAAAGAATGAATCTAGACTACTCCCTCACACCATGTACAAAAACCAACTGAAAATGGATAAAAGACTTGGATGTAAGACCTGAAACCATAAAATACACAGAAGATAATATGACCAAAATATTCGAAGACTTACACTTTAGAAACCTCTTTGAGGACACATCTACAGATACTAAAAAAAAAATGAAGGAAAATATAAACAGCTGGGACTACATCAAACTAAAACATTTCTAGCTGCTGGAGGTCACCGCGCTGGCTCCAGGCCTGAGGGAGGGACCCCTTCGCCGCACCGCCCCCTCTGCCATCCCTGGGAGCCAAGCCCCGCCTCCAGGTTCCCCCGAAAACCCGCCCACCTTGCCCAAGCCAGGTTAGCTGCTGGAGGTCACTGGCGCCAGCGCCGCTTGCAGTGCCGGTGCAAATTACTAAACTAAACTAAAGTACAGATCTACTTTCAACCTGGAATACACTCCCATCAACATGCCAACCAACACAAGATCCATGGTGTCTCAATATGTAGAACAGGTTTGAAAGCAAAACACAGTAAGGAGAAAAACTTTAAATATGCAAGCAAGCCCTACAGGAAGTAATCCATCGCCAACAAAGAAAGGACAATCTCCAGAAAACACCAAAGAAATGATTTGCATCTCAGAAAAAGATTCCTCTATTAACATGTTAAATACACTCCAGCAATTAAGAGAAGAATGAGAAAAAAAGGACAACAGTATGATAGAAGCAATTAATGCACTAAGGGAGGAAGTAGAAACATATGAAAAAGAAAGCATCAATATGTATACCCTAATCAATGAACTAAAGCATGAAAATGAATCCCTAAAATTGAAATTGAAAGAAACTCAAGATTTAAAGGTTGCAATAGATGAGCTCAAAAATGCACAGGAAAGCCATGGCAGTAGAATAGATGAAATAGAGGAACGAATCAGCACACTTGAGGATACAGAAATAGAGAGGACAAAGAAAGAAAAAGAGAGAGAAACAAAGTAGGAGGACTGAAGACA
>PVHY01015868.1:0-35046 GCA_004024945.1 Uropsilus gracilis
GACACAGTATGGTAATGATGGCTTATTTCCACAGGGGGGCACTTTTAACCTCAGAAACTCTGTTTTCTGCACCAGACCAAACCTCAGCGTTACTTGGGAACAAATGATGGAGGTTTGCAGTAATCTCCAGCATTTTTCTATGTCTTCTTTTCCAGAAAAAAATAATAAACATTATTTCCTTAACTTCATAGGCAAATGTGCTCTTTTAAAAATGGACTCCCCCTCCTTTATCTGATGATTAAGGAAGTATTTTGCAGAGAAGAAATTAGCACACACTCCGTGTTAACCTTTTTCATTTGTTCTTCAATTATTTAGAAAATCTAGGAAGGTAACTGAAAACTGACCTTCATAGAAGAGCCTGAATTTCCCCCATGCTTAAAATGTGTATAGTCAGTAGACAACTTTTGAGGGAAATGTATAAAATGTAAGTGCTTTTTTGGCAAATGAAAGCATTTTCTAAACTGTAATTCTAATTTGGATAAAAAGTCTGCACTGTCTGTAAAGAGAAAGGTCATTAAAAAGGAACATATTTAAGGTGTTTAGGTACTCATTTTTAACCATAATTTGGAGTATAAATATATATAAATATAAATCACATGCCTTCTAATAAAAACTATTTCATCAATTTTAGAGGGGAATGTACCTCAATTGTTGCTTAGTAATCTCTTTAGTTTGGTAAATGTCAAGGTTTGGAATTCCTTTTTACTGACCATTCAAAAATGGAAACATCTATGATTTTTACAATGCAGGCAACTATTCTGTCTTATAGACATTTTAAAAGTAAAAAATATATTTTTCAATATTTCTAAAATTGAATTATATTCTTTTTCATCTCTCTTCCTCAATTTGGAGGTGGGAGAGTAGAAAAAAAATTGAAAGAATTTTTGTCTCAATTGATTTTTTGTCTCTTACATGTGTCTTCAGGGATGAGTGAAAGAAAATGATTTTATGAAGTTCTTCAAAATGAAGAACTGATCTACTAAGTGTTGGTTCTAAAGTTCTAAGATTTCATTATGTTTTATATGATTAATTATAAATAGATGAGAAAATTTCTTAAACGTGCCTGCTAGATCTAATCCATCTAGATGCTTTTCCCTTATTTGGGCAGTGCACTGTGCATTTGTTATAACATGAGCACTCCCCAAACAAATTGACATACCTTGGGAATGTCTTCCAAGATTAGAGAAAGTATTTTCAGAAGTCTTCAGTTACAGAAAAATCCCCATAAAAGTAATTATAAGAAACAAATGAAGTTGAATACGAGTCAAATGAAATTACATAGGTTAAATCATTTTTGAAAATATTAAAATGTTAAAACAAAACACTGAAAATGCCCCACACATTGTGAGCCAATAGTAGGACAAATCACTGGTTGTTCACTATTCTTTATGTGGCTAGAAGAAAAGAAAATACTGCAAAGCGTTAATTTTTGGAACACATTTTTTCAGTGTTCTTCAATATCTTATTTGCTTCTTTCGTTCTAGCTTCCGTGTTTTTTTTTTTTTGTTTTATTATTTGTTTTTGATTCTTTTATCATGTTTTCACATTATAGTCTGTATTACAGCTATTTAATTATTTTATTCTGTACTTTGAAATAAGCATCGTGGAGGGTTATTGAGTTTCCAGGGTTTTTGTCCTTTGCCATTAGTCTCTATGACCAGCACCTGCACAGTACATGCGCCCTCCCCATGATTGCATGTCTGGCCCAGTGAGTGTAGCATGTATGAGTGGGCACAGCTGGGCCTAGGAGGCGGGGATAAAATGGTGGAATCATCAGGGAAGGGGAGCATGGAAGGGGAAGCACAAAGAGAGAGCATGGAGATAACACCTAAAAGAAAGATGGCCAGAGAGAGTGTGGAGTTTCCCGGAGGACTAGAGGGGCCCGCACCAGCCTCCCAGCCCCCTGCCCAGGCCTGCCTCCTTGCTTGCAAGCCTCCCTGCATGGCGTGCTGTGTACCTAGTTGTGCACCCAGAACCTGAGAGCATTAAAGCCTGTAAAGCCCCCCCAAGTACCTGCTGGGACCTTTAAGAACCTACCTGGACTGGGATGCATTAAACAGTCATTAAACTGATTTACTGGAAATTCCCTATTGCTCCAAAATTTATTTTTATTTTTATTCTTTTTTTTGGGGGGGGGGTGGAGACTAGGTCTCGCTGTGTTGCCCATGGTAGTCCTCGATTCCACGAACTCACGGGATCCCCAGTCTCAGCTTCCAAGTAGCTAGGGTTACAGGTGCACGTCACCACGCCCAGCTATTTTTTGTGACCAGGTCTCGCTATGTTGTCCGTGATAGTCTCGAACCCCAGAAATCAAGAGATCCCAGGCCTCTTGCCTCCCAGCTCTTGGACTACAGGTGCACGCCACCACACCCAGCTCCAAAATATTTTTACACATTCACAGGCATTAAATACTCTATTTTAGGCCGGGCACGGTGGCTCGTGCCTGTAAGCTTCAGCCTATGAAGTGGCCGGGGCCAGGGATCGCAGTTCAAGTCCCGCCTAGGACCTGTAGCGAGACCTAGTTCCAAAAAAATAGCTGGGCGGGATGGCGCACGCCTGTAATCCCAGCTACCTGGGAAGCTGAGGCTGGGGATTGCTTGAGTGTGGTACACCGGGCAACGAAAGCCTGTGGTTCCACGGGCAAAAATAGTGAGACCTAGTCTCAAAAAAAATTTTTCTATTTTATTTTTAGTAGGGATACATCAGCTTACAACACCGTATAGGTTTCTGGGGGTACAATTTCTCACCTAGCCATCTGTGTGGATCACACCAAGCCAGTATCAAATGTCCAGACACCATCTACTACCAACCAAAAACTATACCTTAAATTTTAAGTAATTCAGGAAACAATCTCGGAGACGAATTATTACATTTTATTCATCTGAACTGAGAGACACTCAAACATGAATTGCAATTGTCAATGTGCACTTATTACTATCATCCCCAAACCCTCCCATCAGTGTCACTTTTCCACATCTCATATCTTCTCTTACCAGATTTCCTCTCTTGTTTTGGGAAGATTTCCTCAAGGAACTTCCCAAGAAAGATTATGTAGGAGGTAAACTTCTCTAGAATTTACATGTTTCAAAAAATGCCATTACTTTGTCCAAAGGACATTTAAGATTTCCCTCCAGCTTCTGTTTGCCTTCCTTCTTTCTCTTTCTCGTCTAAACTCAAAAATATCCCTGAAATCTTTTTGATAACTTGTGTTTTCTATCTCCTCTTCTTTATTTTGAGGACTCAATTTAGAATTTTCTGGATTTTATTTCAAGTACCCAATTAGAATTTTCTGAATTTGTTCTTAATTATTATGTCTTTGCAACAATCCACTCCATCCTCTGTTCTACTTATAGCAGTTTCTCCTAACTCAATTCTTTAATTTCCTGTCAAGCCTTCCTTTTCTACTGTTCCATTTTTAATATTTAAGGCTTTTGTTCTCTGAATCTTCCATTTTATTGTATTCTGTTCTTTTTCATGGATGTAATAACTTCTCTCATTTTATTCAGGATATTATGCTAGGTTTTTTTTTTCTTTTTTGTGTGTTTTGTATCTTCTTTCAAGCTGACACCCATCTGTATGTTCCCTTCTAATAGATTTTACTGTTTGTTTGTTCTGTGCCTAGCTGACATATTAAATTTCGCATTTGTATATTCAACATCTACAGCTTGTCTGCTTATCTTCAAAAAAGGGATCCCAAAATCTGTTTGGAAAGTTTTGAGCACATAGGAAACTTGTTATTTTTGGCTTCTCTTGACACTAGCTGACTGAACCTGGTCTGTCATAGACAATGTTCATGTCGATAGCTTCACACACAGTCACAACTTGGCTGAGTTCCTCTCTAATGCTGCCACCGCAACACCTGTTCAAAGCTACTTGCAGAGCCCTTGAACTTTCACTAGCCCATCATACAAGCACATGTTCTATAGGGCAGTTGCAGGGTCACAAGAGAATATAAGACCCTGATGTGACTTCTCCACAGACCTGGTGATCAACACATTCCTGTGCCCCCATGTACCTCAGCCAAGACCCCGTGGGACTTGATGAAACCTCCCTCTTTTGGTTTGAACCTGCATGTTAACTAGTTCAGCCTGACCTAAGAGACCCAAATGAGCCTACCCACAGTCGCGAATAAAAGCATGTATCTAAGTCCTCAGTCTTGTCATCCCTGTGATCCCTTGTGGTATGCTGGGTGCTTTCTCTAGGACCTGTGAGTAATAAACTTTCTGCTTCACCTTCTCTCATGATGTTCTGCTGAGCCATGATCCACCATCTGCTACCCTGTGCTCCACTTAATTTAATAAATTCTCAATATACACACAAATATCCATAACACTAAGAAACCATCAATTAACAATGGAAATATAAAACCATGGATAATGCAATATAATAACATGAGAATTATCTGGAAATTTGATATGACTTGGGAGCTTAGTGACTGTACAGTATCATAGTGGAAGTTGAACATATGAATTCAGTTTGGGGTACAGGAATCCCAAGGTACAGGTACCCTGAGGCACCACAACCACCAAGAGTCTCCTTCTGGGTTTTTACTTTTAGGTACATCTGCCATGTTCTAATCAGACTTTCTCCAGACCTCACCAGCATTTTATCTCTAGTACCTATGTAATTCAATCAAAGTAGACTCAACCTCAAGTCTCAGGGTTACAGAGTATATTGGGGTATAAACAAATAACAAAAATAAATTTGTGATCAGAAACTGAACATATATAGAAATGGGTTTGGTATGTAATTTGAAGCTGGTCAGGAGAGGTATGAAAATAAAAGAAACCAAGGAGTTTAAGGTCTTTTTTGTTTCAACTTCCATAGGGAACACAATTTCAATCATTTAGAATAGGATTAACAGATATCCAGTATGGAGAAAATATCTCCTACTAGGATACAATTGAGTTTTTTAGGATAGTTTTCAGAGGTAAGACCATATCCCAGGAAGCATTAAAATAGACCTGAGTGGACACCCAGTATTAGATACTGGACCATCTTGTGTTCTCACCAGCACATTAGCATTTGTTCTTTCATACCTTCACCAGCTCCCCCAAGCACAATTTTGCTAAGAGATTGCAAAAAAAGTCTCAAGTAATATAATTCAACCAAGTGGTTGTCATTTGCTGATTTCTACCGAATCTAAACATGTTCTAACTTGCTTTTATCCAAAAGTGATTTAGATAACGAGTTACTTTCTTGACTCTAAGTTAATGACAGGGCAATAGCTTGCAAAAGCTTTGATTATAAGAACTTGCTTTCTTTTTCATTATAAGCACAAAGCAGCAATGTCAGTGCACCAGAAAATTACTCAATTTGTTTCTGTGTAAGTGGCTTCTTCATTTTAGAATTTAATGTGATGAGTTAGCAAGAATTCCCTTCAGTCTAACATCTATGCCTAGAAGTTTGGTACTTAAAAAAAAAGTAAAGTGACTCTAAAAATAACTATAAAAATTATCAGCCTGTAATTAAATTGAGTTCTCCTGAGTTTTCATATTAAAACAAATATAAGTAACAAAATAATGCTAAAGTAGAATAATATTCAGTGTTTTACCAATTATAGGACGTTTCAGCTATATTATTCCTTTCTATATAGCTAACTAGAATTGATGAGAACGCAACTTGCAACCAGAAGAATTGTGCTTTCTAAAGCATTTGGCAATAATCAAAAAATCATGTCTATGTAATAGAATACTATAGGACATTAAAAAGAATGATGTATGTCAATATCTTATATATGAACAGAGGTCCATAACATGTGGCTAATTAATAAAAACATTGCAAGAACATATGGAGTCAATCTTCAAACAACATGAACTTGAACTGTGTGGGTTCACCTTAATGTCAACGTCCTTCTAAACAGACAATGTAAACTCAAGTTGTAGATAGAGTACTTTGAATGTGTTTTCTCTTCTTTGTAAGAAGTGTTCGTCAATTGTCTATGTTATTGGCAAGATTTCCAGACAATAGATTACTAGTACTAAGTTTTTGACAGTCAAAGTTATTTGTGGATTTTTTATTTTATGATGGCTAAACACCCACACTGATCAAGCCTCTTATACACAGCACACTCTTTCTCTTGGTGAAACAATGTGTGTGTTTCTATTTCCCTACATGGATATATGACTGTCAGTAAGAGCAGGTATAAAATGTTCATTGTGGATAGGTTGGGTGGTGGAATTTTAAGGAATTTAAAGTTTATTTTTAATGATTTTCTGTATTTGGTTCATATCCTGCTTTTAAAACTCCTAAGATGAATTGACTTATCCTAAAAAACAAGGTTTCAAATGAACAGAGAAAATTTCTACCTCATGGTGACACATTGTGATATTATCAAGAAGTCTGTACAACTCAGGAGAAACTCCTAGATAGACAGAGCTATAGCCTCAACCCAAACTTCAGGCTCTGATGGAGAAACAATCTTGTTCATTCTACTCTATTCCCTTTAGCATCAAAATGACCCATGATGTATTTAACTAGACCCAAATTTTGGAAGAGTTTTTGCAGAAATTACTTAGGAAACATCTGGAAATATATACTAATAGGATCCTCACCATCCTCCAATTTGCCAAGACCATGCCTCATAGTGTAAATGAATATAAATGATTTTTTTTGGTAGAGAAACATTGCTTTAAGTTAAATGGAAAAGGCTAGATGACTCTATAACTTCCACTTAATAGATTACTCCTTCAGAGTAATCCATTACTACAGCATTCTTTTGCTGTGTAAAAAAAAGAAAAAAAATCAATTTTTTTGCTGATCAATGATAAAGGGTATGAATGAAAGAAAGCATTTCATGCATTTTATATTCCTCTCATCAGAGAAAATTCTTTTGTTCAGGCCTGCAAATTATATTCTCAGGGCCTGGGGCAAAAGTACAAATGGAGAGTCATGTACTTTAAGTCAAAATAATAAAAAGTTATCAATCAAACTAATAAACTGTTAAATAAAATATGTGATAGTCTTTTCCCTTGATATATATCCCTACATAACAACCTAAAAGTCTTTGTTGGAGTGAGTGCTTTGGATGCCTAGGCTGAGAGCATGTCTTTTTGACTTCTGCTCAGCTCGGGCACCGTGAGTGGTCTTGAATACAAACAGGGATGATATTACTATGAATGAGTGAGCTCCTTCTACACCTGTGAACAACAGTACCCTATGCCTCTACCCCTACCTTTAGAGGTGCACACACTGTCAGCCTTGGGAAAAGAACTCACACAAGTCGTGTGTGGGGGTGTAAAAGTTACTGAGCCAATCCAGGGTCCTGTCTGTGCAGTGTGTTCTAGAGAATGGGATCAAAAGGCTTTCAATGGCTAGCTCCTTTTCACAAGCATCCAGACCATGGGACAAGAGGAAGGCAGAAAGATGTTCAAATGGAGTGGATCTGGGGACTACCACTCATTAAAGAAAGACTTGCAGTTCCCTGCTTTCATAGGTGCTCACAGTTCTTCTAGAGATGAGTCACTTGTAGACAGACAACTAACTCAACAATATCCTTTGCTGGGAGCCCACATCCAATGTTTGAGTAAAGTGAGAATATAAAGTTCAGGCTATATTATCCCCACAGATGTCAACACCGATTTTAACTCCAGTGCTCCCTCTAGTGGTTGCTTAAGGCTGTCATACAGTCTGAATTTAAAATTCTGGGTTTTCTCCGTCTCTCCCTTTCAATGGGTTGATTATAAGGATTCCAACTATTCCGCGCAAAAAATCTATCTCAGACTTTTTCCAAAGATTTAGGCTACCTTTCCAGCAGGGCAAGCCTTTTTAAAGTGCAGTATCAGAACAAGGTCCTTGTCTCTTGAGGTTAAGGTTCTGTTTAGGTTTATTTGCCTCACTTTAAAGTAGGAGGCATAAAATCACCTGGTGAGGTACTTGGTTATATGGGTACACCGAGTTCACCTCCCACACATCCTGATTTGTAGGTTTGGATTGCAGCTGCTAAATCTGAATTTTGAACAAATAAATTGAATTTTTGATGCAGGTGGTGATCAGACTGAACTTGAGTTATTTTACTGTGGCAAGGTTATACTTTCTAAAGTTCAGTGCTACTCAGATATAAAAGGAATTGAAAAGCCTTTTTCATATTGTTCCTCAACTCAGGGAAGAAACTACTGCTTATTGCTTCATGCATAGAGCAGATAAAGTGACATGAAGCATAAAGAGAAAAACATATCTTGCCATAATTAGCGATATAGAAAAAAAAGTCCTACCTTTGTTTCAGCAAAGTTGAGGCATTTCCTTCATTTTCTGTTTGCATCTATAAAACTTTCAGCCCTAATTGTCAGCTTTCTCTGTAATTGTGTACAGTTGATCCCTCAAATAACACAGATTTGAAGTCCACAGATCCTTATAATTTGATTAGCTTGTAAACAGATAATAAACATTTCTCTATGGAGTTCTGAAAATATGATTTTCTCAATATTTTCTGTTTTTCTAGCTTACTTTAATGTAAGAATGCAATAGATAGTATGTATGACATTAAAAATATGTATTCAGCAACTGTTATTGTAACTGGTAAGCCTTCTGGGCAACAGGCAATTGATAGGTAGGTTTTGAGGGAGTCAGAAGTTATACTTGGATATTTGACCATGTAGTCACCATCCCAACCCTTGCATTGTGCGAAGATCAACTTGTTATTGTCTATCTTTACCACTAGAGTTTAAGTTTCATGAAAACAGAGATTTCTCTGTGATTTAATATCATATTTTAATATGTGATGCAGCATCTGTCATACAGTAAGTGCTCAATAAATAATTGATGAAAGACTGAGTTAAATTCACAATGGAATATAGAAAAGATAGTCAGGAGGCACTCGTTACAAACTTACCCTTACACAACACAAATAATCTAACAGTGTCTAGCATGAGAATAATGAAGACATTTCAGAACTATGACTGCCCATGCACTCTTAGAGATAGGGAGTCGGAACTTTGGAAAAATTAGAGCAGGGCTACCCTTCTGGCATTTATATATCATGTATAGGCAGCAAATAGGAATATAAATAGCTGGACATAAAGACACAGAGTTGATTAACATCTGTGTCCTATTAACTAAACTTTTCAAATAAATGATAATAACAGAGACTGAGCTAAGTTTGACAAGGGACCATTAGACCAAAAGATGAGCAGAGAATAACACGGACACAGTTGAAGTCTGATAGAAAGTGCCAGAACAGAAGCAATTGCTCAACCACTCACTCATAGCTATGGATTTTACCAAAACCTTAGTAATGAAATGTGGTATGTGTTCTCTAGGTCAACTGGTGCATAATTCTTTGTCCTCTGCTTAAAATAGACTTAAACTAAAGTTAATGGATTCCTAAATTGAATGTGACTTATTTGGTAGTGTGATTTTCGTAATCTCCAACTAAGTCATCTTACAGTTGAGGGTAATATTTGGGTTACGCTGTCAGTTTGTGTCTGGAATCGCAGAATAAGAAGAGGAACCAGTTACAGGGTACATGCGTGATTATGGTTTCCTATAACTTTAGATGAGGCATCCAGTAAAAACAAAAATGAAAACAAACAAACAAAAGCAGTGAAAAAAGAAAAAAGGATGATGTTGGCACTGTTAAATTCTAAGTTTAATATTTCTACTAAGTTTAAGTAATTTTTTTGTAAAATAAGCTAAGTGATAAAATATATGACCTATAAAAAGAAGAAAAACACAGTTGTCTAAATCATCATGATATTGGGTGGAGAAATAGAAAGAGGCTTTTAAACTATAACTTATAAATCAAAATTCTCTTTTTTCAGCTTTACTCTAAGTACAGGCTCAGGGCTGCAGTAACACCTTGCATTTTTACTGACTCCCTACCCTTTTGTTAGGCAAGATTCCCTGCTGCTTGCCAGCAGCTTTCCTTAGCTTCCCCTCTCCCAGCCTGACTTCAGGAAGGAAAAAAAGTTAGAACTGCATTTTGAACTTATAACCGCTTGGCCTCAAATATAACTTCTATAACTCCTGCAGTCTAAAGACATTTAAAATTGTGGGTCCTTGTCTTCAGTAGCCCCCTTACTATTATTTTCAAAGCCAGAACATGTAAGTCTATAGCAACAAGAAAGTAGCTCACTCTTTATCAAATGTATGTATCCTGTTAATAGCACCAGGTGCAGGTGCGCACCCCCTCCCCCATCAATCAGGGAAAATTATATTACCCTGCATAAACTTACAATACTAAGACCTAACTGATCCTAGGGAAAAGTTAAAATTATGTGTAGTACACGAGTACATTAATATATATTAACTTATGACATATTTTCTAAGTGACATGTGATCTGGACATTTTGTTGTTTGCTATTCTCTGCACTTCCCCACCTCTTGCTTCCTTTAGCATTATGTTACTTGATATTGGAGCGAATAACCAGTTGGAATGATTTTAACTTACTTTGACTTAACTCACTTTGTATACATCACAAAAACACAATGATCTAGTTACTTTGTAAACGTTGCTATTCTTCACATGGGCCTGAAGAAATTCCATCTTCTTATGGCATTGGAAGCAACAGAAGAGAAAAATGTATAAGAAATGTGTTAGTAATAATAATTTTAAAAAACTTTGATTTGTGCTTTCTGAAAAGATGGAACTCTTCATTCAATTAATTTCCTCCAGGTCAGTGAAAAAATAATCTTTGAAGATTATTTATTTGAAGATATATGAAATTTAAAATAGCAGTTCTTTAGCAGGGAGATTTTCTCTATGCAAATAATCTTAAATTTGTTTCCTAGGTGACAATTTTCAACGAAGAATTTGCACTGAAATCTTATGATAGATTCCATAAATATATTCTTTGTTAGAGACACAAATTTATCGCCTCAGGAGAAACTTAGTGAGGCCAGGGGCAGATTAACCCCCTAGGGGTAGACTAGGTAGGTAAGTGTGCACCTCCAAGAAGGGACTAAGTGTTAAATCTGCATCACGGGTTTTGGAATAAATACCCTCCACTCACACATGATGCAAGAACAAGAAAGGCTTCATTAACTAGCTTAAGCTAGGGTCCACCTTCAGCCTGGTCCACTGCCCAGGTGATCCCATCAGAACATGGAGGTTGGACTCCCTCTGTCCCAAGTCTGGTCTTTTATACAGTTTTTAGGTCCTGGAAGCCTTTACAGTGGTCTGGTGCCGAAAGGTCATCTTCCGGTTGGCTGGTCTCCATCGGACAACTCTGGTCGCAGGAAAGCTTGCTTGGTTTCCTGGAGCCTGGAGATTCTTGGGATGAAAACGACCTTTAGCCTAGAAGTGAGGCTTTCGGTCTGTCAGCAATAGTTACGCAAGGCTATGTCACATCATAAGAAAAAATAAGGAAACATCACCAGAAAACTAAGTTTCAAAGCTATTTTTCCACCATGGCTAGACTTGGAGTCAAATGGAAAAACCACCTGGAGTCTCAGCATGGAAAGCATGGAAAGGATATTAACATAACATTAATCAGGTTGGGAGGGCAAGTTCTTGGGCAAGCACACAAGGAACTCACACCTCTGTAAGTTCAAACCATTCACAGTTAAAGACTGATGGTGTTCTTAGAATATTCATAAGAAGATTTATAAAATAAGATTTTCTTGGATAACCATAATAATCTCTTTACCCCTCCCTCAGTCTAGCTTATCTTACATTCCTATCTTCTTTATTTCCTATCTATCTTTTTGTCTTTCTTAAATAAACTTGCCTCTTTAAATGCACTCACCCTTGTGCCACTAGAGTACTTTTTCCGACTTCAAAAGACAAGATACCAGTGAGGAAAAAGCTCAGTGCTTCACCTGGCTTCAATAGGTTACCCAGTTTTCAAGCAGGCTGTGTTTTCTTCTCTTTCCAGAAGCAGCAATGTAATTTGATGGCGGGTGGGATGTCTGAATGGAGCCATCTTTGTGATGCAATTGAAAATAGGACCCTGCCAAATGTCTTGGTGGGTGGGGTCTGATAGAAAGACCTCACATGAAAGGAGTGGGAGCATGTGACTGCCAAGAGCCAGGTATGTTCAGACGCCAGAGAATGGCAGTCTGGGAGTGACCGATGCCACTTAAGATGAGCCTGGGAGGAGAGTGGCCAATAACAGCCATAGTGGCCGGATGCTGGAGGATTGTCAGCTGCTGGTGGCCAGGAGCCATAGTGTGGCTGGATGACACTGAGTGGCAACTGCCTGGGTGGTTTGCATTGTAGTCATTTGCAGCATTGTAGCCATTTGCAGCAGAACAGTGGGCATGGAAAAGGTGCTTGGCGCTGGAGTAAGAAGTGGAGTGGGAAAGAAAAGGAAAAAAATGTTTGTTTGCTTTGAGAGTGGGAAAGCTGGTACCTGGAGAAAGTCACGGATTTGTATAAACTGATTCTACATCGGTATTTGCTGAAAAAGTTTAAAGAAACTTGGAGAAGGTGAGCAGCTTGGAAAGCTTGAGAGAGAAGAAGCAAAAGGAAGACTTGGAAAAACCTCGGAATTTGTGTCCACTTGTTAGGGGGCTGTGGCCCCAGTACTGGTGGTGCTGCATTAAAACAGCAGCTATTGTTCATTGGTGGGTGGAGACTTGGAGAAACCACACCTTCTCATGATGGGATTAGTATTAGGGGATTTAAGGGGGAGAGAGAGAAGTTGGAGAAGGAAGGTACAGAGAGCAAAGGAGCAGGGAGGCTGGAAGACCTCAGGCCTCCTTCAGCCATGTGTAGCAGCAGGGCCCTTTGCTGGGTGGATATGCCCAGGGAAGCATGTTGGAAAAACTTGCAACTTGTACAGGCCGACTTGGAAATTTAGTACTTGAAAATTTTGTTTAACTTTAAAAGTGCGAAGCTTGGAAGTCTTTTGAAGAACTGAAGAGAATTTGCTGTGTTGCTGTGTGAAACGTCTGAAGTGCTTGCTGTGTTGCTGTATCCAGTGAGTTTTGCTGGGCCACTTTGGAGTTGGAGATGAAAGAATGTCAGAGCTGTGCCTTTTGGAGAAGAATTGAGGAAACCATCCTGGTTTTCCTTGTTGGATTTGAATCTCCTACTTTGAGAGAAGAATCAACAATGGCATTTTGGCTTCTTCTGGCTTAGAGTGAGTGGAGTTGTGTCTTTGAAGGAGGAGTGGAGGTGCCATATTAACTCATCTGGCTTGAGGTGGGGCAGCTGCCATTTTGTAGATGCACCTGGCTGCTGCAGCCATGTGCCCTTTGGACTAGAGACTATGTGGTAAGATTACCAAAGGGGTTCCCTTGTACCCCTCAGTGATTCTTGTCCAATTTGTCTTTTAATAAGTAAATTTGTTTCTGCCTCCCTCTTAAAGTCTATGTGGTCTTGTTACTGCATGTGGGGGTTGGGAAGAACCTGATGTGTGGCCGTTTTTAAAAGGCCAGTTGCTCCCCTTTGTAGGTTTGGTTAAGCACCCTGTTTTGCTTGTTTTCTCACTTGATATCACACCAAAAGACTGGAGTTTGTAGAACACCTGCCTCAGGTCTGGAAGGCCAAAAATACGCTGTCTTGAAAATGTGTTTTTGGGGCTTTGAACTAAACAGTGGACAAGGTAAGATAACTGGCTACTTGTGGTCTTATTGATTTTTGGTTTCCCTTGTTAAAAAATCTTGTTGTTTGAATTGCTTTGTGATTCTTGTGACAATTGCACCAATGGGAAGAGCCTGAGGGCAAAAGCCAGATTTTAAAAGTGCTGTTTATTTTCCTTTAGTGTGCTGGCTTAGAGGCTTCTTGCCCTTTTAGCACACGATATCACATTGGCCTTGATATGTTGTTCCAATGGGAAAATCCCTCTTTGAAAGATACAGGTAGTGACTTTTGGCATTGAAGTATGTTGACAAGGTGAAGCATGATAAACTGAAGTATGCTGAATCCCAGTAACCTAAGAAATACAGCATAGGGTCTTGATAAACAACCCATGACTTACTGACTCAGTTTGCTGGTATGCAGCCAAGTTTCTCCTTGAATCTTCTTCATTCTACCTTCACCATGTCAGACCTTGTACTACCACCAATAAATAGCCCACAAAGAACACCAAGGTATATAAAGTGTATAAAACCCCTCAACTTCCCAATAGGTGTACTCAGCCTTTGAATATTAATGTGCTGAATCAGTGCCAATATTAATAAATTTGCTTCTTGATATCCCTGGTGGCCTTGTTCCCTGGTTGCTTTGACCGTGTATTGATAGTGGTGCTGTGGTGAAATTGGGGAGCCATGGCCCCAGAATAGCAATGCTACTTTAACATAGCAGCCATTATATCCTGGTGGGCAGCGACTTGGAGAAGGGAAGCCAAGATTTCTCAGGAGAGGAACTCAGAGCGAGGATTTAAGAAAGAGCAGAGCTGAAGAGCAGGACAGAGAGAGAAGGAGAAAGAAAGCTGGAGAAGAGAGAGAGCAGAGGAGCAACAGGGAGGCTGAAGGCCTTGGCGCTACTGCTGCCATGTGAGGCAGCAGGGCAGGGAAGCAAGCCACATTGTGGGCTTCCATTCCCAGACTGGACTGGTGAGGAGCCTGGGAAAGCATGTTGGAGAAATTTGTGACCTGTGTAAGCTGAATTGGAAATATGGTGCTTGAAAACCCATTTTAACTTTGAAGCTGAAGTTTGGGAATTGTATGGAGACCTGAAGAGAGAACTTTCTGTGTTGCTGTTTTTACGGTGAGACATCTGAAGTGGTTGCTGCTGTTATAATGAGTGAGTCTTGCTGGTTTTGGGCCACTTTAGAGTTGAAGCTGAAAGAATGATGGAACTGTGCCTTTTGGAGGATGATCAGGGATGCCATCTTGGTTCCTTCTATGGATTTGTATCTCCCAGTTTTGAAGGAGGATCAACAATACCATCTTGGTTTCTTCATTCAGTTTGAAGTGAATAACTGTGCCTTTGAAGGAGGATCAATGATGCCATCTTGATTTCTTCATCTAGCTTGAAGGTGGGACAGCCACCATTTTGTGGACTCATGTGGTTAAGCATCCATGTGCAGCTTTTTGGACTAGAACCTGAACTGGTTGGTAAGATAATCAAAGGAGTTATATTGTACACTCAGTGACTTTTGTTTATTTTGTCTTTTAATGAGCAAATCTGTTCTTGCCCCTTTTTAAGATAGTATGGTCTTGCTACTGCTCACACAGGCTAGGAGAAACATGATGAGTGCCTGGGTTTAAAGGGCCACTTGCTCCCATTTGTAAGTCTAGTTAAGTACTCTTTTGTCTCTTTTCTTACCCAATTTCAGTATGGTTCTCATCGCCTGATTGCCTGCTCACAACATCTTTAAAATCACAGTGTCTGTTTATCATTAAAATCACACACATCTTATCAAATTATTTAAATCCCTGTGGAATTTAAATTTCACATAATGTGGAACTATAGGAGATAGTAGTCAATTACAGTAATATTCAGTTGTTAGAACTTATACTTTCTAATCATAAATATCCATCAAAACAGTCATATAATAAAATAAGGACTATAATAAAATAATCATATAATAAAATAATGACTATTTTGCTATAGAAGGACAGTGGTTAAAAGGTATAGGCAGGAAGAGAGAAGTGAGGATTGTTAGGTCAGCAAAGGTTTTGAACAGCATTCTCCTCATCTGGACTTTGAAGTAGAAGTATCAATTCAGTTCAACAGATATTTATACATAATCACTAACAATTGAAATTAGAAGTGAACTTAAAATAAGACTCATGGAGTTCTTTTTCTACATCAGGCATTATTCTTGTGCTAAAAATAAGCAGTTTTATTTAAAACAAAGAAGTGGCTGTTATCACATCCAAAAGCAAGTGAGGAAGCTTAAGGATAAGGAGAGTTAAAGATAAATACGCAAAGGTAAGGAATAAATAAAACTCTAGAGATGAGAGTTAAGTCAAGTTTTTCTGGAGCCTTGCTCTTCACAAAAAAATCCATCAGAACAGTTCTTTAAGATGAAATCAGGGTGGTGTAGCTATTGAAAAGGGGGGGTGGTCTTTGCAATATGCAGTAAAGTCCATGCTGGCTGAAACGGCACCTTCAAGTGTACTGAGAAGGAGATACAGCAACTCTGGGCAGATTTTGCAAAGTCTGGTTTTCAGCTTCTAAGCACTAGTCAGTAACTACTGATTTTTCTCTAAATGTCTAGTTGAATGTAATCATTCTTCTAATAAGCACTTCTTTGAATTAAAGTTTTCCCTCATCTCTTAATTGTGATAAAACTCGTGTAACAATTTTAAATGCACAGTGTAGCACTGTTACTTATAAGCTCAGAGGTGACAGCAGAGATCCTCTTTTTCATTTTTATTTATGATTCTGAAATCGCTCAATGTTTGGAATATTTTATAGAGTAATGGTATTTGAAATATTAATTTAATTTGCCATTCTCAGAGGATGCATCCTGAGGCACTTCAATTTTATTAATGACTGTCAGTCAAAGTAGATGATGCTGATAGTTTTTTCCCCCTACATTTTCCACTCAAAATTTTACATAATTCTTTTCCCACCATGCTGTATCTTTTGTGGAATCTGACAGTGAATTTTTTCTACTAAGAATATTTTTGGCTACAAGCAAGAATATATTGGAGATCTGATGAGGAAGTTTGGAAATCCTGTCCAAATTTGTTGGAAAGCACCTGCGATTCAGGGCTGACTCTCAGAGCTGTGTGAAGTCTAGTGAACCAACCATCCTTAACTTCAGTCAGTCTGATTGAGTGACTCAATATCCATGAGGTAATTCATTTTTTGGGAGAGAGAATATCATCCCTTAATATCCTCATGGAGCTATGTCCTTTCTTCCATATCACTCATTCAATTTTGGCTTAAGATATTTATGGAAATTCTAGATACTAGCATCATCTAAGAAGGAAATAGGGAGAAAGGATAGTCCATTTCCAATAAAATAATAAAACTCTTCTCAGAGTCCCTTCATGAGACTTTGCTTTATATCACTTTAGATAGAAAGGTGCCCCATAGCATACCTTAGCTGAAAAAACATTTATCAAATGCTTCCATTCTTTAGAGTAGAGAAAGACTTAGAAAGGAATTTAATACGAATAGGAACTAACCCACAGTTACCATCACAGACTAAAAGAAAAGCACTTCAAATATTCAAATGAGCTGTTGAAGAGATAAACTTCTGCACATTCTCAAGTACTTAGGGTCCAGGGAGGACAAGGCAAGTACAGAGATACCCAAGTGAGAAATACCATGAAGTTTAAATTAAAAAAAACAAAAAAAAAAACAAAAAAAAACTGTCCTGACAATCTGATGGAGTCCCTTCTTATCCCATCACACAACTTAATTTTGGTTAAATTGTTTTTATTTACTTGGGATTTGAATTCCTTAATTACAATTGAGTGAACTTAAGTAATCCTCCCAAAGTATCTAAAGTATCTCTTTAATTAATTCTCTTCTCTTGTGAGGTACGGTAAGGAAATTTAATTTTACTTAGTCTTCATGAGATACATAAAGAGCTGTGAGAGTACTCTCAGGAGAAAAGACAGGAAAAAAAAGGAAGAAACAAGAAACACCAGCATTTTCTGACCACGTAAGATGTGCAGCATATTACATAAGTTATTTCATTTAATCCTCAAAAATCCCTACCAGGTAATGTTTGTTATTTAAGACAGAAACCCTTCTGAATTTACCTTTGCATTCCTCACGTCTCTCAGTGTCTGGTTCCCAGAGACTCTTAAATGTTTATTCAATGAATGAGTTTCAATTCTATCTGGCTCAAAAGCCCAGACTGTTCAAATTGTGAACTGTCGCATTTCCCATTAGTTTACATGTGTGTATTTCTCCAATTTTCTAGCAAATTCTGAAAGGTCAAAGTTTATTTGAGGTAGTTTAGTAAAATCAGAACAAGAATCTAATTATTTACTAGCAACTGATCTTGAGCATGTTACCCAAAAATCTTTTGGCTACATATGATTTTCCTTTTTAAAAACTGATACTTAACATAAGTAATGGTCCTAGAAAGCTTTCCCCAAACACTTTATAATTAATGTCTCTTTATATAATGTCCCTTTATAATTAAGTCTTAGACTTATCCAATTGTCCAACATGGTATAAAGAGGAAAAGATCACAAGGTTAAATTGAGTTTCACCCAAAGCTTTTACGCCTTAATAGCATCAAACTAGATGCCAGAAATTCTTCTAAGTCTTTACACATATGCCATATGGCATTGGCCAAAGCAAGACACGTGTTCAGATTCATAGTCAAGAGTGGTGAAATTAAATGTCTTTCTTTTTAGTGGGGGATGCAGGACAATTAATATTTTGGAACAGTAACTTATGACATTGAAAAGCTTGGCCATACAGAAACAGGGGTAAAGACTGAGATATGAAACTAAGTTATTTGTATCTTGATCTGTCCATAATACTCCCTATATTTGTAACACAGCTGAGATTTTAAAAAAGTTTTTCAACAAAAGGATTGTTTAGAATAAGATGCCATCAAGTTATATATTGCACACTGCTTGACATGTAGTAAATACAATAATAAGTTTCTGAGGAGTAGTCTTGCATAGCTAGATAGATTTTAAAATACACATAAATATAAGTGAAATTTACAAAGATGCCTAAATCATATTTGCATTCATGTGATTCACTCATGAATTGGGAAGAGATAGATACTGGCAGACTTCAGTTCATTCATCATTGAAGGAATTCAATTTCCCATTAGAAAAGTTTGATGCTATTAAAGACGTAAAAGCTTTGGGTGAAACTCAATTTAACCTTGTGATCTTTTCCTCTTTATACCATGTTGGACAATTGGATAAGCCTAAGACTTAATTATAAAGGGACATTATATAAAGAGACATTAATTATAAAGTGTTTGGGGAAAGCTTTCTAGGACTGAGAGACAAGGAAAACTCTGAAGGAGAAAAATGCATTGATAGAGCAAGATCAATAAAGTTGGGTTTAGAAACAAAGAGAAGATGGATAGCATAATCACACCAGAAAGTTGCATAAAAGCAAAGAAGTTAGAGAAAAATAGAAGCATCAAAAAAAGGAAATAGTTTAATATGACTGGACTATGATGCTACAAAGTCCCATGTTGCAGCTACTGATCAGAGTAGTTATTCATCAAGTTTAAGAGGGTGACAGATTGGATTTCAAAGACATGGTACAAAAATTAATAAATAGAAATATTTCAATCATGTTTTAAAAATGATTGCATGTTGAAAGAACAATAATTTGAATATATTGAATTAAAAATTATATTTTTATAATGAACTTTGTGTTTTACCTTTTTAATATGACTACCAGGAAGTTTATAACGATGTCTGTGACCACATTTGTGTTTGTGCTGTATTTCTATAAGACAGCAGGGGAGAGGGTGCTTAAAGTTGGAAGAGATAAGAGATGTTGGGGAGATACTGTGAAAGGGTGAAAAGGTCAGTATATTTATCTATGTAGCTGCAGGCTTTGAAGACAACACTCTCCAATTTAAAGAACTGATGCTTCCCATCACAGATCCTGCGTGATCACAGTGACTGTCTCTAAGATGCCCACAAACCAGTCAGGCAAATATTATGTTTATGACAAGGCTGTAGACTTCTTCCCTCCTTCCCCAGCTCCCACTTATCTGCATATTGTGCATGTTGCAACCTATCATGGGCTACCAAACCCATGATAAAGGCAGCCAAACTACATTTTTCTTCTTTTTCTTTTTTCTTTTTGGTTTTACCCATACTTCTTCTCTCCATTACTTCATAGATGCAACACTACCTTCACCATAGGAAATGTACTGTTTTCCCCATTTTCAGTCAGAAGTTTTCAGGAGGAACTTGCTCCTTGCTCTCAAGTGTCAGAGATGGATCCCAAGGGATTCTGGGCTTAGAGATGTGTCCGTGTGTCCCAAATCCTTGTCCACAGGAATTGGTTCTGGGCTGGCATAGTACCCAACATGTGGTGGTGAGAAACTTGGTAATATTTGCTGTGACTTCTGAGAAAAAAAAAAAGGTTTTTGTTTTTTCATTTTCAGTAGGAAGCAGTAAAGATATTTCTGTGTGCCACAAGAATTATTGTACAATGTGAACATGTCTTTAGCTGCTAGCCACCTTGCAGTGACAAGGGAAGATACCACCAAAGTGAAGTCAATACTGAAGAAATAGGATTGACTCACAGAGCAAAGCTAATGCTCCGCCTGATCTGGTTCGGTTCCACAGCCATTCAACTTCCTATGATGCGTCAGCCCCATGAGGTGAATTTTTTGTCTTAGTTATTCCCAGATATTTTCAAAGTCAAGGACCCCATCAAACTAGATCAGCAGTAGGCTGTGAGCAGAAGACAGAAAGTACTAAAAATTAGTTCTGAGAGGAAAGACAGAATACTGATTCCCTCTCTTCAGCTCAACACTCTCATCTTTATCTCATGATAAAGTTTGCTCTAAAAAATTGCTTCCCTTTTCTCAGTTATGCAGTGAACATACCCATGAATATAACAGAGGCATGTGGGAATAGTGTTTTCTATCCAGGCAACAGCCAGACAAAAATATCTTGATACACATATATCCTTTCATATGATTAAATGTCTGTGTGCACATTTGAATAACTTCTGGTTTATTGGAGGTGCAATCAGTCTCTGTGAAGTATAATTTTTATCACCTTTACAGTTCCTAAGCGGCTCAATCTGACCTTCACATCAAAACAATTTGTTCAATAACTACTTGCATGGTCTAGCCACCTTCCCAACTGAAGAATATGTCAAACATCTAGGAATAGATCAAGAAATTACACATTTGCCTCACGAGCATACAGTTACAAAAGAATCTTTGCATCACACTTATGTCTAAAGAAGACTTTGGAGTTCTTTACTGTGCTTATTATTGTGATTATGTGAGAACACAATCACAGCCAGAATACCACCTTCTCTTATTCTCTCACCTTTGCTGCATTTGATCCTGAAGTAGAAAACATAATTTGTATACTGAGGCTTTACCTGTGTGATTATTCCATGGTATTTGATCTTTAGAGGCATTCATGCAAAACAATATATTCCATGTGCAGATTTTACACTGGATAATTTTAATTATAAATAAAGATATGTTATAAAAATGTTATGCAGTTAGGTATTTTATGAAAAGTTTATGCTAATGACCTTATTTGTTATTAACAAATTGCTTTTCAACAATAACTATAAAACACACAGTACCACCTCTGAAAGGATATGTACAATGTCTGCAGTACAATGACTTAAAAGAAAAATCTATGAAAACTTTGGGGAATGGAGCATTGAACTTTGGCTAAGTGACATGGAGAACTACTCATATTAAACTGTTCATGTTTATTTTTTGTTACTTTTCTACTGTCATGTGCTCTTGTCAAAGTACATAGACTAGATTAGGGACTCAACAAATACCCAGTGTATTCTCTAGAAGTAATTCAAGATATCTATTTATTTAGAAAATTCCCTCCCCTCAAATATTTTAGTAATGCCAGAATAACTATGAAGACTGGTTTATGGTTTATAAAAAAGATAAGTTAGAATTTGATATTCACTTGATATTTTGTTACAACTTTTTTAATGATACATAAATATGTGGCTTTAAGTCACTGATCAGTATAAAATCTAGATAAAATATCATAAATAGCACTAGGAAATTATTCTAGTACCCTAACAATTTTGCACAGAATTATGACAAATTCTCAGATCTTTAATTCACATTCACATTCAGCCAAGAGTAACCATTAAGATTTTATTTATTTTTTAAGTTCAATCTCATTGTCAGAAACATTTAAAAAATTGACTTAGATTGGCAGAAATATTGCTTGGCTAGCCTATTTTAAATTCTTTAGTCCTGTCACACCTATGGCTTAGTAGTTGCAGATGAGTTTGTAAACATACTTTTGAAAATCATTTCTTCCAGATATAGTTCAGTGATTGTGAAGCTATAGGATAAAGAGAGAGAGAGAGAGTCTGAAGGAGAGAGAAGAGTCTTTGAGAAGAGTAAGGAAGAAAAACTAATGTACTGACAGAGGAAATGAAAGCATGAAAGGAAAACCAGTGGTGGAAAGAAATTTCTCATGAAGCAAACTTGTGAAAATAGAACAATTGTACTCTGACATTTTCAGAAAGAAAAATAAAGAGGCTATGTTTGCAAAAAGATAAATGATAAATTTAGATTTTTATTCAAAGTTCTCTTTTACTTATTCTCTTTTACATATTCTAAAATTAGCAAGACATAAATGAAGACTATTTGGCAGAAAGGAAAAAAAATCTACAGTTATTTGTATACTAACTATTAGTATGTATATATGCATATATAAAGGATAAAGTCTTAGGTGCTGATTTTAAATTTCTTTTGCCTGCTGTTAAGCATCTTCAATACATACACATTGGCTGGCATCTTTAATACATACACATTGTATAGCTAAGTAAACAACCAAGAGACTGTGCCATGGTACAAGGAAGGGTGAGCATTCAATCCTGCTCTTGTTCTTGGATCCCTGGAGTTATTCTTTGCAAAGAAGCACAGCATTTGCTTGGGTAGGACAATATCCAATAACCTACACTCTGTTTGGTGGGGGGAAATGTGACATTAACCACACGCAAGGTGGAAACTTTTCTTTCCATGAATTAACAGAAGCTTAACAGCCGGTGGTAGAATTGGTGGCATACTCTTTAGGAAAAGTAGATCTTGGCACCGGGTCCCTGTCTTTGGCTCGTCTACTGACTTTTTGGAACAAAACTGAACTTTCCCAAATGTTAACGTCAGATAATACGTTTGTCAGGTTAGACTCTACTCTGGCATAATCTGGTCAATGACCTGACCAAAAGTCATACTCATGAACAAGGACTTATCGAACACCTACACTGCAGCATTATAAACCATAACAACAAGAAAATTGATATAGGTAATTTATTTTATTTGGAGAAAAACTTGTATCTTATAAGAAAATTTTATTTCTTTGGGATATGGACTATGAATGTAAATATGAAGAGAGTGCTATAGAAAGCAAACAAGTAGAAATACCTTCTTAAATATCAAGTTAAAAAAATGGAACAATTATAATTAGTTTGTCACAAAATAATAATTGAAACTCCCCCCCCCCCTAAGTCCCAAGACCAGATGATTTTTCAAATTCAGTTGAACCTTTAAAGAAAAACTTATGATCATTTTAATAAAATTCATCCAAGAAGTTCAGGGAGGGAATATATTAATATATTCTGTGAGGCAAACATTACTCTAAGTCAAAATTATATAAAGAAGTCACACAAAAATAATTGACAATCAACAACTCTGGTGGCTACAGATGCAAAAAATTCTCAACAAAATACTAGCAAATCAAATTCAATGATGCATAAAAGGCACATGCCATGACCGAGTAGAATCATGATCATGATAGAAGAGACAGGGAGTAAATAGTGATGGGAAGAGAGTTATCTTTTGAGTACTCTCTGTGATCAAATTCACATTGAAGACAGCATTAAAAAACAAAAAGGAAAACTCATGAATGTTTGTATCTCAAGTACTTTATATAGTTCATGGCACAGTTGTGTTCTCAATTTTTTTAAAATATCATTAGTGAAAATCATAGGTAATGATTTTAAAGAATATCATTACCTGTTTCCACTGAAATAGAGAAAAGGCAAACAAAGGAAAATCAAATTTGATTTGTTCTGGTGAACTATTATAGTTTGTGAAGTTTTACTTTTTCCTATGCCAAAATAAGTTCTTCTGTTCAGAGAACAAGATTCAGTAGGGTATGCAGATTTGATTTATGCCTTTAGATGGTGCCGTTACTTAAAATATTTGATTCAATGTCCAATTTCTGTGACATATAAGTGTAGGTCCTCTATATTCAAATGTCTCTTTTTTAAAAATCTCCTTTTATCATATAATTTCTGTATACTAGTTGGTGGATAAAGATTTAACCATACCAAATGAAAAAGAACATATAATTTCATATCATATTTTTGCTTGGCTCATAATGCCAGAAAAAAGGGTCCAGATTTGTCCACTCCCTCCTTTCTTCCTCCCCACAACTTAAATAAAACGGTTTGTCCAGAATCTCTAAAAAAATACAATTCACAATCATATGCTAGTTCTAATTTTAGATTCCAAGCTAATAGCATTCATCTCCACAATAAAGGATATGGCTAGGACTACACCAGAAAAGATGAACTAAAAATCTTTGAAAAACAAATTTTAGCTTTCAAAGACAGGGTAAAATGGACAGAAACCAAATGGTTTCACTAATATATGGGATATAGGGAAAAAAAATAAACAAAAGTCATGAGGAAAAGTCAAAACAAGCTAAGCACCAAACTGAAGCACACAACTTGGAGCAGGGGGGAAAGGAGGGGAAAGGTCAGGGAGGGTGGAGGGGTGAAATTTATATGTAAATAAATTTTTTTAAAAAGATGGGAGAAACACACTGATATCAAAGGTTTCAATAACTGGGTTTTGTCTGTCTGCTTGTTGGCCTATTATCTATATGTCATTTTCATGCATGAGAGCTAATTTTGTGGTCCATAGGGTCTCCAGATACTTAGTCAAATATCACTCTAGATATTTCTGTGAGGGAATTTTGGCATATGAGTAATATTTGAATTTCTGACTAAGGAGATTATCTTCGCTCATGTTGGTGGGCTTCACCTACTCCTCCCAAAGCGGAAGCAAAACCAAATCACTGACCTTTTCTTGAGTAAAAATTTCTCCTGCCTGACTGTCTTTGAACAAGACTTTGACTTTTTCAGTCAAACTAAAGCATTGGCTCTTTCTGGCTCTCCATCTTGTGACTGAATAGCACCACTGGTTCTTCTGGTTCTCAAATCTTTGGTGTTGGAATAAACATATTTTTAATGTTACATATAAAATATAACTATATCAAATTAAATAGTTTAAACTCATAAAATATATATTTAATTATATATGATAAGTCTATGTTATATGTAATATATAAATATTGCATATATAGATAGACACGGATGCTCACACACACACTATTGGTTCTGTTTCTCCAGAGACAGCTGCTAATACAATATGTATCAGTAAGGTCTATTTTATGCAGTGATATTGTTAAATGATTTAGACCATGGGTAGAAATCTGAACAGAATCAGCACACATTTCTTATTTAGTCATGTAGCTTCAGTCAGTATACACTAAAGTATAAAAGTAACATAAAGGTGGGGAGGAAAAAGACTGTTACCTTTATTTTGTTTCTGCATTAAAACATTTGTTAAGTTTTAGATATTATTTTTGTAAATTTATTTTTTTAATGAGTGGTAGAAATAAACAACAGTTTTCTAAATTCAAAGAGAAAATCCTCTTTTTGCCAGTACTTGAAAATTTACTCCAGTATTTTATAATTAGATTTAGGAAAATGGGTATGCTTAAAAGAAGGAAAGGAGAGAAAATAACAAAAGACTGAGCAAAACAACAGCAACACACAAGGGTTCCCACAAAGCTTATGCCATCCTCAGGACACATTACTTTGCCAGTTTTAATACATGGCACTACACATAGATGTCATCAAGCCAGGAAGATCACTTGAGCTCTGAGTCTGGAGTTTTTAATTGGGGCTCCATTAGGTAGGATGATTGGTTGTGTCCTTGTGGTTAAACCCAATTTTCAGCCACAGTTTGCAAGAGGTCAGGACGATATGTTGGAGTCTTTGGGGTTTACCTTGCATCACCGTGTTAGTCTAAACCACCATCTCATCAGCTGCACTCCATCTCATCAGCTGCACTCCAGGGGCTCATAATGAAATTTGGTGACATTGATGCCACTATGAAAACACCAAGGGTTTAGTGCTTAACTTCAGCAACAAAAACTAGTCCTCTCTAAGAACAAGACCAATTTATTTATAACAATGGTACACAGGCACTCATATTTTGAACACTAAACAAGTATCATAATCTTCTTTTTGTAAAATAAATAATAATCTTCTTTTTGTGAATTAAATAATAGATAAATATTCACAAAAGGAATTTTAAACCACCCTCCATTTCAATAGTCAGATTAACTGCTAACAGACTCCGATATACATATTTTCTAAGATTTTGAAATCTGATTGTCTATGCAGTTTTGCATTCTGTTGTGGCCAACAGTTGAACAGACTTACTCAAACTTCAATTCCTGATGTTTTTTTTCCCATTAGCAGAGGATGTGAAGGTAAAATCTATATTTTTGATACTCCAGGGCTGTAAAGGATTAAGAATGAAGATATAGTCCATGGAAACTTGTAATTCAGAGATGAGGTAGAGGTTGTTTTATACAACTAAGGGAGCAGAGAAGCAGTTCTGAGAATCATGCATAATTCCAGCACCAGATTTCCTATTCCAGTTCCTGGTCACCAACTTCACACTTGCCCACCAGTTGTGAAGCAGTGTTCACTAACTCCTGTTCAGAGCTATGGCTGCCTGATATGCGGAGAATATACTGTGTTAGGATATGAAATCCCAAAGTAATGCATGGGAATTTTCAGACATGGAATCTGTTATCCGTTAAAAACAATTTCGTAAGGAACTTTCTCCTGGTATTGAATCAAGTGTGTATAGTATACCTGGAGTTGCTTTTATTCCAGTTGTGAAATATGAGTTGAAAGTATTTTTTAAAAGACCTTCTAATGCCTTTCCAATTATCAGAATAATCTTGGTAAAAATTATTTTAAGTAGCAACTTAAAATTTCCTTTATGGAACTAATATTTAGAATCAAATCGGAAAATAATTATTTTCGTAAATAATTTCTCTTCCAAAACCTGGTTATCAAATTAGTTTTTAAAAAGTTATGAATGCTGACATTTTGTACATGTTACATGAGTACTTAAAAAAATGAATTTTCTGGCTGTACCTTTCAAATTTTCTATGAAATCATTGATCTTCATCTCAATAAGATAAATCTCAGAAACAGGATGGATATCACTAAAATAATTGTGTTTTCATAAGCCACTCAAGTTTCTGTAAGTTTTAGCTTTAAATATTTTGCTGAGTGAATGAATATAGTTTACAACATAAACAAAGCTCATTACAGTAATATATTCTTCGATTATATTTGTAATAAAATTTGTCTCATATTTCTTGTGTTTCTGATATGCAACAATCTCTCTTACTCTCTGAAAAAAGTTAAAACCGTGTGTTGAGGAAAAAAAAAACTGTTCTATTTAAGATTGCTTCTTTTTGTCGAATCTGTTGTCTATGTTTTTGTGGTGTTGATTTGAATTTCAGGTAGTTTTGATTTGTATATCTATTGAAGGAGTTATTTTTTTCTTTTTGATTACCTTTTTAGCTCATGCTTAGTTGATGAACAAGTAGTTGGACAAGATTCCCATCATTACAGTGAGCTTGGAAGGTGACATGCTCTATTTTGGATAGTTTTCTGTGATGGCCGTCAAGAATAGCTTTCTCACCCGTCTAATTTCTTATACTAATTGTACTGCCTGGATGCAGTCAATACTGATTCTGTTGTGATTCTTATGTGGAGAGGGGGAGAAAGAGAGCTAAATTGCAGGCTTTAGTGGCAGGGCTAATGGCCTGACTGGTTATTTCTCCTAGTCTTAGGTTCCCAGGATTCATTACAAGCAAACCACCACTAATTGAGTGATGTTCGGCCATCAGTGTAATTAGTAGATTGATGTACTCAGTCGACCATTTTCAAATCAGAATATGAAAAATTATACTGATGCACTTTTTGTTTATAACAAGCTTCCATTACTTTTTCTAATTAACAAATTAAAATATTTTTGACATTTAATTCATCTCTTAACTATTCTGAAAATTTCTTTTTTCTTTTTTGGTATTTCTTCAATGTCCAAAAAAATGCCTCAATCTCTTTATTATTTAGTAATAAAAATATTTATTGTTGTGTTTATTTTATTATTCTAAGTATACCTTCAGTTTACTATAACATTGTTTTATATGGTGTTTTAATCATCCTAATTTTGACACTTTATTGTAATTATTTTTATTGATCTTTAACCAAAGAGTTACTTAGTAGAATTTCAAGCATTTGGAGTTGTTGGTTTAATTAAATTTTGGTATAACTTAATTTTAATTAAATTAAGTAAATTTCAAGCATTTGGGGTTGTTGGTTTGCATTTTTGTTATTAGTATGAAGTTTATTGTGGCTGGGTCTGAGAATGTAGTTTTAATGATATACTTTTCTAACTGTGACTCTTTGAAGTATGTTTGTTTATGCTTTATAGTGAGGTAATATGTATATTTATCTCATATGTATATTTATCTCATATGTGCAATACTACCAATTTATTAATAAAAATTAATGTAATATTATAATTTGTCATTATATCTTATGTGTTTATATCACTAGATGCATAATGACCAAAATATTAAATTTTAAAATCTGGGACTACACACACACACACACACATATATATATATATTTATATATATATATATATATTCCTCTTTATAGAATATATATGTAAAACTTCTGCATGAACAAGTATTTAGTTTAAAAATAGATAGCTTCACTTTCTTGAATGCTGCTTTTTTTTTTTTTTTTTTTTTTGAGACTAGGTCTCACTATTTTGTTTGTGGAAACGCAGGCTCATGTTGCCTGGGGTACCACAGACTCAAGCAGTCCCCAGCCTCAGCTTCCCAGGTAGCTGGGATTACAAGCACGTGCCACCACGCTCAGCTATATATTTTTTGGAACTAGGTCTGGCTATGTGCCCCCAGTGGGACTCAAATCGCGATCCCTGGTCCCGGCAGCGGCTTCATAGGCTGCCACTTACAGGCAGGCGCCACCATGCCCGGCCAAATGCTGCAGTTTAGTGGAGAATTGAAAACATGTATTCATACTTATACTGGTATTTCAGCTTTTCAATATTCCCATTCAGTAAAGTTCCTTTTAAAATTTAACTGGAATTCACCATGCCCCAAAGTTTCTGCTAGTTCAAATCTCACAATAAAAATATTAAAAAGCCTTAGTTGAGACATGTTGAAATAGTATAGTTGAAATTTTAAATTAATAGTGCATACTTTATTCATAGGTGTCAGTGACTATATGGATATATATGTATATATTATGGACATATTTCTCCCAAATAACCTGTGAACACTAAAAGAGTGGTGTGGGAGAGCTATTAAGAGAAAAACAACAGTGTTCTGACTGTTTTTAAATATAATTTTCAGAACAAAAGAATATATAGACTGAGAGATGGGAGGAATTTCTCCTCTCCTAAAGTGGTCACTGGGCAGACAATATGGAAGGTTTTGTTTAGGAATTCTTGAAAATATGTTAGCTCATTAGCACTGAGATATATGGAAGTTGAGGATAGTTTATGCACGAATTACACTATCAATCTGAATACCAAATATAATTCCTATGTTCTTTATGTATTTGCATCTGAGATCTGTGATGTAGAAAAAGCTATCTTTGTGTTTCTGCATAATTACATTATCTTTAGTACTGAAATTTTACTGAAACTTTGAATTCTGTACTAGAAGCAAGTTTGGAAAATAATTTAAAATGATAAAAACATAACCAAAATATAATTACTAACTCTGAAGGTAGGTGTTTACATTTCAAGAAATGATGAGGTCAAGAAGCTTGAAGATACAGCTGATATAAAGCTAAAGATATTGGGGTGATCTAATCTTTAGAGAGACTTAGTTATATACTGAAAGGTCAGAATATGAATTAAGGATCATTTCCATACCTTCTGAAAAGTATTTTCCATCATTTTGTCAAAAGAAAGTACTAGTTCCATCTCTTTTTTATATCAACATTAAGCTAATTCTTTTTTAATAATTCTGTATGTACAAGAAACAAGACTTGATGTGACTTCATTGTATCTTGACGGGAGAAAAAATTGTGATGTGTGTGTGAAACCAAATGATGGTTATTTTCTTTTAAGTGAATAATAGTAACCTGCTCTGACTGAAACTAGTGTGCACACATTCAAGAAAAAATTAATAAATATGAAACCACAAGGAACTACTATCTATAAAGATTGACATTTCCTCTGAGAGAAACCTTAGGTAGAAGAGCTACCTAATCTACTAATACTCTTAATATATAATTTAAAATATGATCCTGGGCAAGTGCCACTTTCTTCACCATGCTACCACATTCTTTAATATAATACTCTTGTACAATACTTTTCACATCCTGTAGTTAGGTATGTAAAATAATGATATTTTGATAATCAGTATTTTATGCTCTGCTGCTTTTCTTTATGTAAAAGAGGCGGTGATTTCTGTTTCCTCAATATGAAGTAAGAATGCCGAAAGAAATAAATGTTTGATTTTTAGAAAAAGGGAGGGTTTGTGTTCAAAATTTCTGGTATTCATTATAAAAATCTAGGGTGATAAGGATCTAAGACCATAAAATCTAAAACCACTGACAACAGATTTAGGAGAATACTTAGGAGAGAGTCTTTCTTTCTGTCATCTAAATAGACAAAAAATATTACTTTTGGACTGAAAATGACAGATGGTTGTGAAACAAGTAGTTAGAGTTGTCACTGTCCTTAGAAAGAAGTTCCTTCACTAGGAGGAGTTCGATGTGATGCAAGTCCAGAGATGCTAAGAAGCTGACAATGGAGAAATCCTATACATTGCTTCCCCGGCTAGAACTAAGGAAACAACCATTCATATTTTTTATGAAAGTAGTGAAGTGTGTGTTCAAGATGATTCTTCAGGTCAATTTTCAAACTAATTCTGAGGTGTCACAGGGTAGCAGCATTTTGTTTAAAGTATTTTAGAGTAAAGAACATCTTGAAGCACCAAAGTACTGTGAGCAACAAGAGGCTTTGAGGTAGATGCCATAAGAGTCAGCCTCTACTGACTACCAAAACCAGGTGAGGCAGTCTTAATAGTGACAATGTGGAGATGTTACAACCAAAGATACTTCACGTGACATCATGGCATTATAAAGCTCTCATTCTCTCACCACTAGCTTAAACACCATCCTAGAGGAAGACAGACAAGGGAGTACCATTAATAAAATCAACTCTAAATTAACCAAAATTTAACAAAACTAGATGAGATTCAATGTCTGTCTTCTGGGCAGAATAAAACCTCAAGGAATAAGGGAAACTGAATAACAGAAAACTTGATAAATGCTATTATTTTTGTTATCATTATTGTTACCACCCTGAACTTGTGAATAACAGTTATCAGATCACTGCATTTGCACATTTAGGCTTTCCCTACTAGAATATAATATCCCAAGTAAGATTTACCACTGTTTATTATTCTTGCCTTCTTCCTCTCTGAAATCTAGTTTTTGCTGAATGAATGAGACACTAGAGAAAAGAAACTGAACGGTATGGTAGGTAGTTCATGTTTATGAACAACATTTCTTATCTGTCATAATATTCTATAAAGTTTAGGTTTTATTTTGTCTTCACATTTCTCAAAATATGTGGTGTTAACCTGACCCTCTGTAATGCAATTTTTTGCATAAAATTTTTACTGATAATACTGCAAGCTGCTCTCCAACTGAAACAAATTCTTCAAAAATAATTTCTCAAGTCAATATTATTCAGTTCCCTTATTCACTATGGTGAAACTGTGGGGGGAAAAAACAACCTCAGAAAGATTTATTTTCAGTAATATTTCCTTACTGTTTCAATTATAGAGTCAATGTTATTCAGTTCTCTTATTCACACTGGTTAAAGTATGAAAAAAAAAGCTTTGTTTTCCTTAATACTTCTTTATTGTTTCAATTTAAGCTGGAATCCTGAGACTTTAAAAAGTTCCTTAAAGCTACAATATGTCACCTCTTTGGCTTATTGCAGATTGACTTTCTTCTGTACCGTTTCAGAATGTTCCATTGATGTCTCAAATGAGACCCTTTTAGATGTTCATTATGTGTGGGGTATATTTTGTGGGTGTGTGGAAATTGAGAAGGTGCATGTACTAAAACAAAATGCAGAGCATAGGACAATACAATCCTTTAAAATGGAGAAAATTAAATAACTTGGGAACAGCAAGCATTTCACAAGCACAATATGAATTTACATATATAGCACAATATATCTGTTGCGTATTGTGTAATGCTTTACATCCCTCATGGTATTTCTCAACTGACAAAAATTTTCATCAGAACTAGGAGTGAAAGTATAGAAAAATAATCACTTCTCTCATGAAATCAAATGTGAAGAAAATTATTTTGCTCTTTGAAAGGAAATTAGCCATTTCTGACTCATTATAGCTAATAAGTAGGAGTGGGAACATCAATTGATTGAAAACCATTGAAGCAAAAATGGCTCATTTAAACCAGTTCTATTGAATCAAAGTTAATCACATCTCAACCAGCAATAAAGAATAGTATCAGAAATGGTTCGTTGTGAAAAAGCTAAATTCAAATGCTCCGGTAAGTACCAAAATATAACATTTTTTATACCCAATGATTTAGGAATTTTAGGATCTAACTTAGGGAACCAAATCATGAAAGAGTCAGAGAGGTAATGAGGTTGATATCAGATACACTGGATAATTCCGCTACAACAAGCCACAACCCCTAGATCAGCCATGTTTAACAACTCAAAGTAAATAAGGGTCAAATCTGTTATTAAATTGGGTACAGCAGAAGTCTTTAAATGGAGGTATTCTTTTGCATCTACTGAGGAGAAGTTAATGTTGGAAAGAGATTTTTAAGTGGGTATTTAGATTATTTAAATCTACCTATTCTATTTGTCAAACTACCCCCAACCCACTCTCCAGATCATAATATCTCTACCGTAGTCATAGTACTTCCAAAACACACCTTACGCTATGCATTAATTTTTGTTTTTTAAATGTAGCTGGTATTCCATAGACTCTCTCAAAATCAATTTTACCACTGGTTTATTTAATATTTCAGAGGGTTTTAAAATGTTATTTCCTAGGTTAGCTAGCTGCTGAAGGTCACCCGTGCCAGTCCAGACCCCTGGGAGGGAGCCCCTCGCCACGCGCCACCTCCGCCACCCCCTGGGAGCCAAGCCCCGCCTCCAGGTTCCTCCGGAAACCGGCCCACCTTGCGTACCCAGGTTAGCTAGCTGCTGAAGGTCATTGGCGCCGGTGCCAAATTACTAAACCAAACTAAAGTACAGATCTACTTTCAACCTGGAATACACTCCCATCAACATGCCAACCAACACAAGATTCATCAATATGTAGAACAGGTTCGAAAGTAAAACACAGTAAGGAGAAAAACTTTAAACATGCAAGCAAGCCCTACAGGAAGTAATCCATCTCCAACAAAGAAAGGACAATCTCCAGAAAACTGCAAAGAAATTATTTGCATCTCAGAAAAAGATTCCTCTATTAACATGTTAAATGCACTCCAGCAATTAAGAGAAGAATTAGAAAAAAAAGACAACAGTATGATAGAAGCAATTAATGCACTAAGGGAGGAAATAGAAACATATAAAAAAGAAAGCATCAATATGCATACCCTAATCAACGAAATAAAGAATGAAAATGAATCCCTAAAATTGAAATTGAAAGAGACTCAAGATTTAAAGGTTGCAATAGATGAGCTCAAAAACTCACATAAAAATCATGGCAGTAGAATAGATGAAATAGAGGAACGTATCAGCACACTTGAGGATACAGAAATAGAGAGGACAAAGAAAGAAAAAGAGAGAGAGAAACAAAGTAGGAAGACTGAAGACAAGCTCAGAGATATGTCAGATTCCTTAAGGAAAAGAAACATAAGAATAATAGGAATCCCAGAAGGAGAGGAGAGAGTTATGGGAACTGAAAGACTATTCAAAACAATAATAGAGGAGAACTTCCCAAATCTGAAGAAATAAATATAGACATACAGGAAGCCAAAAGGACACCAAATTACTTTAATGAAAGAAAAGCCACAGCAAGACACATCATCGTAAAACTTTCTAGAACCCAAGATAAGGAAAAAATAATGAGAATGGCTAGAGAAAAGAAACAGACAACCTACAAAGAAAAATCCATTAGACTGACCTCAGATTTTTCTGAAGAGACACTCCAGGCAAGGAGAGAATGGAGTCACATCTACAAAAAACTCCAAGAAAAAATGTGCCAGTCAAGAATACTCTACCCTGCAAAGCTATCCTTCTTCTACGAAGGAAAAATTAGAACCTTCTCTGACAAGCAAAGTCTCCAGAAATTTGCTACCACTAAACCCCCACTCCAAGAAATCTTGCAGGAGGCCTCAAGACCAAAACAATAAGAAGATCAAATACAAGAAACAAAAACACAAAATAAACCCCAAATGACCACCAGCAAACTGCTAGAATTGCAAATATCAATAATCACCCTAAACTTCAATGGTCTAAACTCAGCAATCAAAAGACGAAGAGTTGCAGACTGGATCAGAAAACAGAACCCAACATTCTGCTGCCTCCAAGAAACACACCTGATCGCTAAGGATAAGCACAGACTGAAGGTACAAGGCTGGAAAACTACACTACAAGCAAACGGCCCCCACAAGAAAGCAGGAGTTGCCATTCTTGTATCAGACAGAGCAGACTTCAAATTAACAAAAGTGACAAAAGATAAAGACGGCCACTACGTAATGGTTAAAGGGTCAATCCACCAAAAAGACATAACAGTAATCAACATATACGCACCTAATGAGGGAGCACCAAAATTCATAAAACAACAACTAGTAAAACTGAAATCAAATATTGATGAGAATACATACGTGGTAGGAGATTTTAACATGCCACTCTCAACACAAGACAGATCAACAAAGCAGCAACTACACAAAGAAACAAAAGCTTTAAAGGAAGAGCTAGACCAAATGGACTTAATAGATATATACAGGACACAACACCCCCAAGGAAAAGAATACACTTTTTTTTTCAAATGCACACGGTTCTTTCTCTAAAATCGATCATATACTAGGCCACAAGACAATCCTGAACAAGTACACAAAGATTAAAATAATACCAACCTTTTTCTCTGATCATAAAGGCATCAAATTAGAAATCAACAATGAAAAGAAAATAAGGAGAGTAAACACCACATGGAGACTGAACAACAGGCTTCTAGAATATCACTGGGTAAAAGAGGAAATCAAAGAAGAAATTAAAACCTACATGGAAGCAAACGACAATGATGACACAACGTTCCAAAATGTGTGGGACGCAGCAAAAGCAGTACTACGAGGAAAGTTCATAGCAATACAGGCCCAAACAACAAGAATTGAAACAGCCCAAAGAAATGCTCTAATCTCCCAACTTGAGGACT
>PVHY01015869.1:0-17788 GCA_004024945.1 Uropsilus gracilis
TCAGAATTTGGTCCTAGTAACAAGGGGTCCGCTGAGGAAGGCGGAAGGGGAAAAGCCCTCTCAAGTCCTTTGTAGATGAGGAGACAGGCCTTTCTACGTCAGTGCACAGAGACAGGGAGCCGCGCTCCAAGGGCCCATCACATCCCACTCCTTGTGCCAGTTGTGTTTTCCAGGGCTGAAAAACACCCCGTTTCTCCTGTAGCAAAAGACCCTCCTGTGAAACATTCTGTCCATGGTCTGGAGGGCCCATGTCACATTCCTGACATGTCAGAAATTCCTTTGGGCTCTAACTGAGAGCTACCACTTCACTCATTCCCCCCCAAAACAAGAGATTCTTGGGAAGGTTTGTGCCCCAGGGTTCCCCTCAACAGGACCTTCTTCCACTGGAAGTAGGAGGAAGAAGCATTGCAGGAGTGGCTGAACTTGGCTATCAGTGACTGAGCTCTGGATCAAGAAACTTGTCCTTACCTCAGTGCTTCATTGACCTGTTTTGTGAAGCAACAAGTTGCCTACACTGGTGGAACCTCAGTCTCCTGCTGGGACAGGGGAGACCCAGAGGATGCAGAGAGGTCTCTGACTGTGGAATCTCTACCACTTCCACCCTCATTCCTACCTGGGCCCAGATCTTTCCTGAGTATCTCCCCACTCCTGCTCTCCCCACACACCTTCTACACACCAGAAGGACTCTTCTTTGGGCCCCTCAAAGGATATGGACCCACATCCTGCCTCCCCAGGGTGCTGCTGATAGTAGCTACCATTTCCAGGCCGACGGTAGGCATCATGGCCATGGAACACCATGGAAGCATGACCACACAGCCACAGAACCTGGAGCTGGGAGCCCTTCTCCCTGCTGAGCAGGCTAAGGCCTTAATCCCCTTACACAAAGCCCACAGAATCCTTCCTGGGGAAAGGCAATAAGGGCATAAATTGGCTTACTCCACAGCTTCAGAGAGAGGCTTCTCCCACAAGGACCTGCAGATCCTTCCCCCAGTATAGCAGCCAATAGCACATGCCCCTTGCCCTCTACCCCCAGGACTCCTGCATAGCCAGGGATTTGTAGCCTCCCTATAGGTCTCTCTGCCTCCTCCCAAGAGAACTACTGACTGTCTGGGAGCAGACAGGTTAGGGATGCCAAGTTTCTAAAGTGATCTGATGGCTTATCTTGGGATAAGGGGTCTGATCCCAGGTACAAATGGCTTCAGAGGATGCAGACAGGTCGAACGCGTATTCATTGCTCAGGAAATATGAAACAAGGTAAGGTTCTCTTCCCCCCATCATCCACTCACCACAGGTCTAAAGGGACCTTCCTGGCCAGAAGAAAAATATTTAGTAAACTCCCTCCCAATGACATTTCAGAGCAGCCATAGCTAAGTTAGCCTTAAAAGAAGAGACAGTCAGTGGTGGAATTCTATGCACTGGCAGAAGAATAATTTAGGATACAAAGCTTTCCTGTTATTCTTAAAAGTATGTGATTCTGTGTGCACCCCTACACTCGAGTGAGGTCAAAGGCAGAGGAGATGATGTTTTTAGGGGGAGACCAGTAGTGATACCATGAAAACATAAGTACACACAAAGACTTGGCAAATACCCCCATAGTAGACTTACACCCACCAGAAGCTAGAAACAACCCCCCAAAAGGTGACTGGATGAACTGTGGTGCTTGCAGTGGAATACTACTCAGTCATAAAAGGGAAGGAGCTGCTAGTGAACTTAACGAGGTCCCAAAGATGCAGAGGGAAGCAGCCAAACCTGAAAGAATGTCTGTTGAGTGCTTTCATCTGTTGAAAATCCAGAACAGGCAACTAATTTTAATGACAGCAGTTGAAAATAGTGGTTGTCTCAATTTGGGAGAAGGGGCTGAGAGGAAGGAGGCATGAGAGAGTGTTCTGGAATGAAAAGACACAAGAGTGCTGGATTTGGGTGATAAGTTGTTGTGGACAATAGTCAACACCCATTGTGTTCTATGCTTAAGAGTCAGAAACCTTACCTCAAAACAATAAGTACATAGATTATATAAGCAGGGTAAATGGTATGACAGTCAGTTAAATCTTTATTTTGAAGTAATTGTAAGTTTACAGGAAAGTTGCAAGATCAGCACCAAGAACTCCCATTTTTCTCCAACAATTAGTATTTTGCCACATTTGTTTTGCCATTTTCCTTCCTCTGTGTGTGTACATTTATGTATAAATGTTATGTGTATATAGACATAATTCCATACACATATTTTTTTCTGAGTCATTTAGAGTAAATTACAGACATTATATACCCTTTTACAGCCAAATGTTTTAGTGTATGTTTCCTAAGAGTAAGCTTTACTTGCCTTTATTGTCAAAATTAGTTATTTTGATAATTAATTAACATTGATAAGATATCTGATCTATAGAACTTCTTACTCAGATGCTACCAATTTTCTCAATAATAGCCTTTATTTAAAAACAGTTTTTCTGGTCTCGGATCTGATCTAGAACCACAGATTGCATTCAGTTGCCTTGTCTTCTTAGCTTCACTTAATTTGGAATAGTTACCAGCCTTTCTTTGTCTTTCACGAGCTTGACATTTTTGAAGAGTACAGACTGGTTATTTTGATGAATGTTCCTCAGTTTGGGTTTGTCTGGCGTTTCCTTATGATTAGAGTCAAGCTATTGATTTTTGGCAGGATTCCCACAGAAGTGACACGTGTCCTTTTTGGCACAGTGATTCAGGAGGGACATGATGTCTGTCTGTCCCAAGGCCGCTTGGATCTCTACATGAGGTCCGGTGCTGCAAAGTAACTCTCTCCTGCTCTCATTTGTACTATTAAGTACTGGGCAGGGAATCACTTGAAGATCCATATAAATAGCTTGTTCTTCCTCAGACTTTTCACTGATTGTTCCTAGCATACACTGATAATTTGCGCCTGAATGAATAATTGCTTCATAGTGGCTGCAATCCCTAAAGATGCATTTTCTGACCCCATAATTCCACTCTAAGAAGGCTTTTCCTTTCCCACACACATTTAATGACTATTGTCTATTGTGCCCACATGGGTTTGCAGATTTGCATTCGATTCAGTGGGCTGTAATTCATTTCTATAAATATTTATTTTGGTACTTAAACTGGTGGCGGATGCCTGTAGGTGGCAGCCTAGGAAGTCACAGCCAGGGCCAGGGATCGCGGTTCGAGTTCCGCCAGGGGCACATAGCAAGACCTAGTCCCAAAAAATATAGCTGGGCATGGTGGTGCACGACTGTAATCCCAGGCAAAAATGAGACCTAGTCTCAAAACAAAAACAAAAATAAACTGGCTGGGCCAGTGGGATTCCTTCAAGTCAGCCCTGTGTCCTTACAATCCTACCCACTATGCTCTGAGCATGTCCTTGCTTTCAGGCTCATCCCGTGCTTACTCTGGAGTCACCAAAGCACCCTGGCTTATTTTAGTAGAAAATAATTTGGGAGATAGAATATCTGAAACCATGTCTATGAGAATAGCTATTTGTTATAGAGCCTGAGCTCCCACTGCTACCTCTGGTTCCTGTCCCGTATCTAAAGGCACACTCCTCTTTTCCCTGTTCCTGCCGTCAATGCAACTTACTTAAATAACAACGAGAAACTTGGATCTATGATGATTGTTGATGTTACTCATCTGCTTAAGTCTAGTACACACAGAAAGTTATTTCAGAATTGCTAAACCCATACCTTAGAGAAAGTAAGCCTTTTAACTAGAGTTTGGTATTTTGGCAGCTGTTTTTTATCCTTTACTGAGGTGTTTAGTGTCAAAATACTGTGTTTGAATCTTCATTAGATAGTGTTTCCTCTCTCTTTTTTTGGCATGGGTATGTTATTCATTCGAAATATAGTGATGTTTGTTTATTTGCTTTCCATTTTAGGGATGTTCCCATCTTTCACTATTGCTGTCTCTACTTAAGCATGTAAAATATTAACATGGTTCTAAAAGTCACTACTCAAAAGAGAAATATAGCCTTTTCATCCTGTTCCTGCCCAAACTCTATGGGTAACTGATCTCATAGATTCATCTTTCTGGCATTTCATTTTGCAAAACCTTCACAGAAATCTTCTCATTTCCCTTTATTTCTTATACAACAAATAGCCTGCTAAAGATAAATTTTTGTACTTTGATTCTTTCACTTAAGACTACATTCTAGAATCACTGTATTAGTTCACAGAAAGTATCCTTATATTTTTTAAGTTTACTTTTTTAAAAAGAAAATAATGGGAGAAAAGAGAACAAAAAATACTGAAATTCATATGGAATAACAAAAGATCTCGAATATCCAAAATTTTCCTCACCAAAAGAAGAGAGAGAATAGGGTTATTACAATCACAGACTTTAGATTATACTACAAAGCCATAAAAATTAAAACAGCATGGTACTGGAACAAAAACAGACAGTCAGACCAATGGAACAGAACTGAGTGACCAGAAATAAAGTCACATATGTAAGACCAACTGATTTTTAAATTTTTAAGAGACTAGGTCTCACTATGCCGCCTAGGGTTGTCTCAAAGCCACGGACTCAAGGGATCCCCAGCCTCAGCCTCCCAGGTAACTTGGATTACAGGCATGTGCCTCCCACCCAGCCAGGACAAAGGGGCAAAAAAACATACATTGGAACAAGGATAACCTCTTCAGTAAATGGTGCTGAGAAAACTGGACCACTATACGCAAAAAAATGAACCTGACAACGCCTTCACACCATGTACAAAAACCAACTCAAAATGGATAAAAGATTTGGATGTAAGACCTGAAACCATAAAATGCATAAAAGAAAATATGGGCAAAACACTCCAAGACCTATATTTCAGAATCCCATTTCAAGACACATTAATAAATGTTAAAAAATTTAAGACAAACGAATAGCTGGGACTACATCAAATTAAAAAAGCTTCTTTTCAGCAACAAATGGGAAAAACATTTTGCCCTCCACACAGTGATAAAGGTCTGATAACAAAGAGTCACAAAGAACTCACAACTTAACAAAAATGAAGCAAAATCCTATTTAAAAAGTGATAGAACTAAAAAGACTCTTCTCTAAAGAGAAAATACAAAATGGCCAATAGGCATATGAAAAAATGCTCCACATCACTAATAATCGGGGAAATGCAAATTAAAACCACATTGAGCTATCATCTTACACCAGTAAGAATGGCCCATATCAAAAAACAGGTAACAAATACTGGCATGGATATGGAGAGAAAGGAACACTTTTATACTGCTAGTGGGAATGCAAACTGGTCCAGGCACTATGGAAAGTGTGTAGAGGACACTTACTGAAAATTGAAGTACAGTTCAATCCAGCAATTCCATTTCTGAGAATCTACCCAAAGGACACAAAAATACTACTTCAAAAAGACATCTGTACTTGGATATTTATTGCAGCACTATTTACAATAGCCAGGATATGGAAACAACCTGATTGCTCCAAAACTGATGAATGGTTGAAAAAGATGTGGTATATTTACACAATGGAACATTATTCTGCAATTAAAACTGACAAATATGGCACATTTGTGATAACATGGATGAACCTAGAGGGAACCATAATAGCAGAAATAAGTCTAAAAGAAAAAGACAGGAACCATATGGTCTTACCAATAGATGGGATATAGGTATAATAAACAAAAGGCCAAGAAAAAGTCAAAACAAGCTAACAACAGAACAGGGGCAAGCAGCTAGGGAGCGGGAAGGGAGAAGGAGGAGAAGGGAGAAATCAGGGAAGGGAGGAACACAAAAAGATCAAAATGAAGGCTCATGGGGGATATAAGGTGGAGGGTGAATCTCGGGAAATGCAATGATGTAATAAAATATGCATATATGTATATATATACACACATATGTATACACACACAAATATGTAGACAAAATGACTAATAATAATGATAATAAAAAGAAAATGGTGGGAGAATCAGGGACTTCTAGGGTGCTATTTAGCCAACGGTGTTCAGTTCATTAATTTTGCCTGGTTAAAACATCGTAAAAACAGCTAGGCATGGTGGTGTGCCCTATGCCAATCGAGTGTCTGCAGTAAGTTCAACATCAATAGGGTGACCTACCGGAAGCAGGGACCACCAGGTTGCCTATGGAGGGGTAACCCGTCCAGGTCAGAAAATGCTATATAAACAAGCTCCTGTGGCTGGGCACAGTGGCTCGTGCCTGTAAGCTTCAGCCTATGAAGCGGCCGGGGCTAGGGATCACGGTTCAAGTCCTGCCTGGGGCCTGTAGTGAGACCTAGTTCCAAAAAAATAGCTGGGCGTGGTGGTGCATGCCTGTAATCCCAGCTACCTCGGAAGCTGAGGCTGGGGATTGCTTGAGTTTGTGGTACCCTGGGCAACGAGAACCTGTGGTTCCATGGGCAAAAAAAAACCCCAAAAAACAAAAAAACAAGTTCATGTAATAATTACTTCTTTTGCTCTTTATTATGGTTATAGTATTTATCTACCTGGTTATATCATGTTCATTCATGTTGCTATTTGGTTTTCTACTGCATAAACAAGTCACCATATTTTCATGCATTATATTGTTATAAGCATTTTTCAAAATTTTGGTTTTATGGATATTGCTACTATGAACACCTTGAATAGTTTTGATACTTAATAGTAGAATCATTAGTTTACTTATCAAATCAAAAATTTTTGACATTCTTATTGATAATAGATTTTGTGTATCATTTTAGCTATGCTGGCTATGTGTGTGTCAATGTGTTTGAATTGGTTTAAAGACTTACTGTTTATTTTCTTTATGAGTAAATAGCACTTTTACCAAGTATTTCCACCAAACTGAATCCCTTGTGGGAAACAACCTGGTGTAATAAGGGACTCTGATTTTAGCATCAGAAGAATCTGTCTGCCCTGCCTCAGGCCTGCACATTTGATCTATTTAAACCTCAGTTTCCTTATCTGTTCAGTGGGAATGATGGGCCTGTTCTGCTTTTGCAGCAATCATGCGCTGGCATTGGAGGTGGTGGAGGTTTTCTTCTAAGCCTGTCTCTCCACTTCACGGCATAGGTCTGGACCTAATGTGGGATGCATTCACCCACATGCCAGTCTTTGGTGTTGGTTTTTTTTTGAGACTAGGTCTTGCTATTTTTGCCCATGGAACCACAGGCTCTCGTTTCCCGGGGTACCACGGACGCAAGCAATCCCCAGCCTCAGCTTCCCAGGTAGCTGGAATTACAGGTGCGCACCACCCCGCCCAGCTATTTTTTGGAACTAGGTCTCACTAAGGGCCCCAGGTGGGACTCGAACCATGATCCCTAGCCCCGGCCACTTCATAGGCTGAAGCTTACAGGCACGAGCCACCGTGCCCGGCCTCCACATGCCAGTCTTATCTCTACTTATTCCTCAACCTTTTTCTTTCTTCAACAGGATTTTAAGTATTCATCCATCAGAAAACTCCCCAATCACCTCCATTTCCCATCTATATCACCAGGCAGGTCTGGATCAGAAAGAGCAATGGCTAGACCTGAGGGAGAGTCTCCGTTTGCATTTGAATCACCCCATTGCCCAGTGATCTGAGGCTGATTTCTAGCAGGTAAACTTAGGCATTGCTTGGAGTAACTCTGAGATTCTACAGTCAACTGTGGTTCCACTGCTTTCACCAGTGCTAGAGTAGGTTGCCTGAGCATTTGGGAGAGAGACAAACTACCTCTGTGTACTTAGACTGCCAAAGAGACATGTGAGTAGCTGCAAGCCAAAGAAGAAATCTTGGTGTCAGTCCTCAGGTGTGAGACTCCGGAAGCTCCTCAGATAGCCCATGAGGAGGATGCGTCTTCTCCCTTTCATCTTAGCACCCTGGTACTGTCCAAATCTGGCTTGGATTCAGAAACCTGCCCCTCATTCGAAGGAAAGGTTGAATTCTGGGCCTGTGTAGGCCTCTGGGTAGGGTCTGCTATGAGTGTCCTTGAGTTAGCTTGGCATGGATCCTGCACTCCAGAAACCCAGGTCCTGGAAGGGAAGTAAACCAAGTGAGGGGAGAAGTTGTAGACCCAGGTAACAACCTTGTATAGCCAAAGAACTGAAGGTCTGGGCCATATGCCTGGAGCAAATGAATAAAGACAGGTTGGGGCTAGAGTCCCAGGGGTTTGAACACCTGGGGGACAGGTGGAATTATACCCCATGGGAGTATACGGGGGAGCTCTTTTATTTTTTTAAATTTTTGTAAAGTTAAATTATATATATACATATATATATTTCACATCATTGTGATCCCCAGGCATCACCCACCCACCCAGCTGCCCCCCCCACCTAGTTGTATGGGGAGCTCTTTTAGAAGAGGTTAGAATCTGGGTGATATAAGCAAAGCTAATCACAGATGGTCTGGGATCAAGATTCTCTCCAATAGTTTTCCACCATTTGGACTTCCTTTCCTTAGGGCAAAGACTATTCCAGTGACCAGTGACCCTGCCAAAAGTTCAAACCTCAATGGAATAAGCTGCTCAACCCAAGATCCTTAGAAAAATTGAATTCCAGAGGCAAGGGTTGGAATATGAGTTTGTGAGGGTAGACGTCAGGATGGGCATGAAGAAAACACTTGTGAAACATCCACTTGCCCCCAGCATGGAAAAATGGTCTATATTCAGTATCTCATTTACCACTTTTAACAACCTTGTTGGTCATTAGGCCCATTTTACAGATGAAGAAACAGAGGCTTAGACAGATCCAATCAACCACAGAATGAGTCCGCACAAGCTGAGCCTTTTCTTCTGCCCCAGGCAGAATGTGTGGCTGTCTCCAGGAGTCTGCCAGACGCAAGGGTTGTCTGGGCCTAATCACCACTTGGTCCATGAGGTGCAGATCTGAGGATCAAGCTTCCAAATAACCTTCCCTCCAAATGTCCTTCCCTACACAGCTGCCCTGGGCCGTCTCCCCAATGAGACATTCCCAGCCCAAGCTGCAGTCTTTCCAAGCATGCCAGACGACATCAACAGGGAGAGGGAAACTGTGCTCAAATTAGACACAATATTATTGAAGCCTCTGGATTTTCCCCCAAGGGAGCAAGCACAGCATTCATTCTGCAGCGTCTGTGCTTTTAAAAAATGCTGCCCTATAATTTCCCCATCTGCCAAGTTGGTGAAACAATATTCTCATTGCTACCTTCAAGTCATGAACACTGGATGTCACTTTAGAGGCAGAGGTCAGGTCTGCTTGTCATGTGGTCGACAGATGCTATGTGTCTGTTCTGGGCCCAGTACTGTGCTGGGTGCTGGGAACACAGAGACCAGAGAAACACAGTCTGGCCCCATGAGCTGCTCAGTGGTCGCAGGGAGAGACCAGGGGGCTTGACAGATAGGGGACTGGCTCTGTGGTGAGAGAAAGGCCAGATTGGGGGAAGGAAGACAAGACCCAGGGGATATTTGGATAGGTAAGTGAGCCTGGGCCAGGCTCTCAGGAGCATGTGATCTTCTAGGACTGAGGCAGAAGATGACATAGGGTGTGGGATTCCACCTGCAAAGATGACTTGAGCAAAGGAAAAGGAAAGGGCCCGGACTGTGGAGGAGAAAGACACCCCTCTGGAGGAGTGCCCTGCCCCCACTCACTTGGTTTCCTCACGCCAAGTCTCACACACAGCCTTTGTTATGTGCCTGTTGTTCTCCCACACTGAAGACACATCTCATCTCTAGGTCTGGCTCTTGCCATCTCCTCCTCATGCAGTGCTTCCTCCCTGCACCCCAGCCCCTGGCAGACACGTTTGATACTCTACCCTCCTCGCTTCTGCCACCCTGCCCCATGTCTTCCTTTTTTTCTGGTTCACGCACAATTTTGGGGAAGGGAGTGGTGTTGAACCAGCACTGAGCTGTGAATAGGGTGGTCTAGAAGAACAGAGGGCTGTGGCTCCATGACTCCCTGAAGGGGAAAGAAATCAGAGGTGTCAGGAATGTGGAGGCACCAGTGACTGTGCAGCTGTGGCCACCCTGGAGAACACCCTGTCTGTTCCTCAGCAGTGTACGAACCAGTCATTGTTCATCAAAAGAGAAAATGAAGCCAGAGCTCCATCAGCTTCTCTCATCTGTACCCCTCAAGCTACATTTCCACTTTGCCCCAGCACCCTGGGGAGTCTCAAGTGACCATGACCCTCCAGATAGCTCCCTCAACCTGGGAGGCCACCTCCTTTTTAAAGCCCACTGGGATGACCCAACCACGCAGTTCCCAACCACAGCCAGAGGTCTCAGGGAAGCCCATGGCCTGGGAGGCCCTCACAGAATCATCTTGGACTTCTTTCCACTGCATGCCTTTCCACCGGGCCCCCAGGTTCTTCTGCACTTGCCCCAGCTCCCTCTCACCCACAATTCTGCCCTGAACACCAGTGATAGATGAGCTCTTTCTGCAACTTCCATCTCGGTTTCTGAAAGCAGTGACTTTGGTTTCCTGCAGACATATTCTGTTTGGCTTGCAGTGCTTTGAAGAGAATTTTAATTCGTTGCTTCACATTTGAGAAATCAACAGACTTCTGACTGAGTTTATTTTGTGATAATTTTTCAGGCTGTTAGAATTTGTGCACTTTCCTGTACATATACTTCAATCAAAAAATTTTACACTGTCAATTTCATATCAAAATGCGGCTTCCCACCTTCTCTTGAACACAGGGGGAAGCCTGAGCCACTGGGAAGTTATTCTAATGGGCTTTGGCAACCAGCTGCCTCCTTTCCAGAAGACTGGACTCCTCTGCAGCCAAGGTCTTTGAAATGCAATGTGACAGCTCACTTCCTGCTCTCAACCCTTTGATCGCTTCCCATGACTGGGGGTGGGGCTGGGGGGGGAATCCATACTCCTTACAGTACAGGGAAAATAATCTGAATTCCTTCTAGGGATCTAGTGCATGGCCTTCCTCTCCAGATTCTTCCCATGTAGTCCCTTAACCTCACTCAAAGCATTTGCTTTCACTGTATTTCAATTCGTTGCCCTCCACACATCTGCCTTTATAAAACAGGAGATGTCATTTTTATATTGTAAACTGTGTACATCATATGCATAAACTTGATTAATTTTTTTCTCCCATTGCTTTATTGTGGCAAAGTATACTAAATATCAGATTTACTATATTAGCCATTAGTTGTGCACCATTTGGTAGTATTAAATGCATTCATAATATAGTGGCACCATCACCACCAACCATCTCCATAACTCTCCTGTAAAACGGAAACACAATATCCAGTAAAATATAACTCCCAGTTCTCCCCCTGTCCCCTGACCAATCACCCTTCTCCTTTCTGTGTCTGTGGATATGACTACTCCAGGTACTCAATAAAATCAAACTATATTTGTCTTCTTGTGCCTAGTTTATTTCACTGAGCTTAATGTCTTGAGGTTCATCCAGGTTGCAGTATGTGTCAGAATTCTCTTCCTTTTGAAGGCTAAATAATATTCCACTACATTTATAGACCATACTTTGTTCATCCATTCATTTCTCAATAGATACTTGGGTTACTTTTAATTTTCAGCTAAACTGATTTCTATATATGCAAACATCCATGTAACCATTACTCAAACTGAGATATAGAATATTTCAGTACCCTGAAATGTTCCCTTCAGGTACTATTTACTATTCCCATCGTTAAATCAGTTTACTGCAGCTTAGTTTTGCTTGTTCTAGGTCTTCATATAAATGAACTCTTATAGTGTATGTTCTTTTGTCTAGATACTTTTACTCAACATTCTATCTGTGAAATTCATGCATGTTGTTGCTTAAATTGGTGGTTTATTCAGATACTATGGAATAATCCATTGTATTTCACTGTTAATGAGTATTTGGAGAGTGTAATGGATGAAATCATGCCCCCCAAAATGCATAGATTAAAACTCCAATCACCAATGTCACTATAATTGGATGTAGGGTTTTTAAGAAGATGATTATTTTATTATTTTTGGGTTTCATACAGTGTATGTTTGTTGATTCCCTTGGGAATATCCCCTAACCCCCCCCCCCCTTTAAGAAGATGATTAAGGTTAACAAGTTCACAAGGATGGGGCCTTAGTTCAACAAAACTAAGAAGAAAAAATCAGGAGCGCTGATACCCTGAAGAAAAGTCATCAGTGAGTTAAGGAAAGAGGCGTCATGGGAAACCAGTCCTGCTGGTACCTTGAACTTCAACTTCCAGCTCTCAGAACTGTGAAAGCATGAATTTCTGTTGTGTAAGTCACCCAGCTGTGGTATTCTGTTTTGATAATCTGTTTACATTAGTACAGATTTCTAAGTGGAAGCTATTATCAAAAAAGTTGCTGTATATTTTTCTACATGACTTTGGAGAGATATAACCCTTATTTCTATTGGGTATATCTCCAGGAGTGAGCCACAGAGTGAGTGTATTAGTAAAAGGAAAAAAAGGAAGGGAGGAAGGAGGGAGAGAGGAAAGAAGGGATGGAGGGAGGGAGCGAGAGGGAGGGAGGGAGGAAATGATTTTGAATCATTTGAGATTAATCTAAAGCAGATACAGTTTCACAAAAGCACCTTGCAACAGAGAAGTCAGAACACTCTCTCACAGTCACCTAATCGGTAGACTATACTCCAATCTTTCCAATATCCCAATAAAGTTCTGATACCAAAAGGGTACAACCTGTGATCACATGTTGCCTTTAGTTGTCAAAACACTTCAGTTTTCTTCGATCTGAGACAGTCCTCTAACCTCACCTTCAGGATCTTGACAATTGTGGAGATTACAGGCTGGTGACTGATAGTCAACCCTCAGCCTGAGTGGGGCGGATATGCTGTGTTCCAGGCAGGAGTATCCCAGTAGTAGCTGTGCCCTTCCCACTGTATCCTCAGTTTGTACTCCGTCAAGTCGTTCCACTATTGGGGATAGAATTTTTATCATATGGTTAAGATGGTGTCTGCCACAGGCTTCTCCACTGGAGGGTAATAAGTATAACGACTTTATTAATTTATAGGGAATTAAATATTTGTGGGGAGTTTGAGCTAATGTTCCTGTTCCTCATGAAGATTTTGCCCCAAGTTATAGCATCTGTGATGATACTTGTCTGAGTCAAAGACAGTTGCAAAATAGTGGCTTTTTAATTTATTATTATATTACATTTCTTAGTTGATATTCTGCTCCAGAAAGAGTTTTCTCTTCTCCCACTTGTTTATCTATACTAACATGAATTTGGGGATCCTATAATGATTTATTTTGATACGCAGATTGTCCTAGATTTGGTCATCGGGAGCCCCTTCAATTGACTTTTGTGTCCCATAAAAAATAAAAATTATAGTAAACTACACAGAAAATAGAATTTGGCATCGTATTTAGTCCAATGGTGCTAAGGACATAAGATGTAGATGTGCAGTCATCATTGCCCTGTCTCTCCACCTTGCAAAATTGCCACTCTCTACCCACTAAACAGTAACTCCCCACTCTCCATTCCCCAACCCCTCACCTCCTGTCCCTGTGTCCAAGAATGTGACTACTCTGAGTATTTCATATAAATGGATTATTATTGGGCAAGAGGAGGGGTGCCCCAGGACCCCCAAGCCTGCCTGCTCTAAATATGGTTCGGCCATCTGTTGCATCAAAACAAAACATACTCTAGAGCATAAGGCCTTTAATAGAAAAGAACTTTAATACAACTAGTGTGCAATAAAGAAAAAAGGGGAAATAAAATTGCTTTCACATGAAGCACCCAAAGTTACCCTCCCCTCGTGGGTAAATGCTCAGCCATAAAGGGTTGGTCCAAAGCAAAGGAGCTGAGGCCCCAAAGCTGGCCACAAATCTAAGGCAGGTCCTGGTGGGATGGTGGGACCATAAGAAAGGAGCATAAGAGGCCAAGCAAGTCTGGGAGGAAAAGAACACAATCAAAATCCAAGTGAAGATAAAGTGAAGAAAATGCCAGCTCCCCATGGGTCTCTCACCCATGTCTGGGTTTTTGTTGTTGTTGTTGTTTTGTTTTTTGGTTTTTGAGACTAGGTCTCACTATGTTCCCCAGGGAACCACAGACATATGTTGCCTAGGGTACCCAGGACTTAAGTGATCCCCAGCCTCAGCCTCCCAGGTAGCTGGGATTACAGGCACGCACCACCACACCCAGCTATTGTTTGAGACTAAGTCTCGCTACGTTGCCCCAGACAGGTCTTGAACCCGTGGACTCAAGCGGTTCCTAGTCTCAGCTTCCCGTCTTAGGCTTGGGGTTAAAGCCGCGGGCCACCATGCGTCACCGCAGCTGGCTTACCCATGTCTGTTTTAAGTGTCCCTCCAAGTCCCTAGTACAAGTCCAAGGCCAAGAAGCGGCCTTCCTCATGAGTCTCTCTGCTCCATGTGCCTCCTCTAAGTCTTACTTGCTTTCTGCCTTCCTTTCTTTGTTTTCTTTTTTGTTTTTGTTTTTGTTTTTTGAGACTAGGTCTCGCTATTTTTGCCTGTGGAACCGCAGGCTCTCGTTGCCCCGGGGTACCACAGACTCATGCACTCCCCAGCCTCAGCTTCCCAGGTAGCTGGGATTACAGGCGCGCACCACCACGCCCAGCTATATTTTGGAACTAGGTCCCGCAACAGGCCCCAGGGGGACTCGAACTGCGATCCCTAGCCCCGGCCGCTTCATAGGCTGACGCTTACAAGCACGAGCCACCGTGACCGGCTGCCTTCCTTTCTTCTAGTCTTCCCCTCCCACCTCAGCTCCACCCTTCGTGGGGTTGGTCAGGGAACCTGGAAACTCCCCCTTCAGGGGGGACCACCCTGTTACAAAATCAAACAGTATTTGTCTTCTTGCAACTAGATTATTTCACTCAGCATAATATTCTCAAGGTTCATCTGGGCAACATCTCAGAACACTGTTGCTCTCTTAGGTTCAACACGACATGGTACATGTGAAGCTTGTTTACCCATCCACCAGTTGAGGGATGCTTGGGTAACTTCCACCTTTCGGCTGTTGTAAATCATACTGCTATTAACACAAAGGTACAGATGTTTCTTTGAGCCCTTGCTTTCATACTCTGTGTATATCCAGAAGTGAAATTGCTGGGTCACACGGTAATTCTACTTTTAGTTTTTTGTGGAACACTGTACTGTTTTCTACAGTGGCCACACCAAAAATGTACAAGGCTTCCTCTCCTCTGCCTCCTGGTCAGCACTGTTATTTTCTGCTTCTTGATAGCAACCTCATATCCTCTTGGGTATGAGATGATATCTCATCGTGGTTTTGACTTGCACTTCCCTAATGACTAATGATGTGAGCATCTTTTCATGGGTTTATTGGCCATTTGTTTATCTTTTTTGGAGTAACATCTATTCAAGTTCTTTGCCAGTAGTTTGAGTTGTTTTTGTTGTTGTTGAGTGTGGGAGTTCTTTAGAAATTTAGATATTATCTTGCTTCTTCCTACATGTCCCCATCATTCTTTGAGTGCTTTCTAACCTCTAACACAATAGGATGCTTCAAATGTTCAACTTACCTGACCCCAGCGCTGAAGTCAGGTATCTCTCTAAGGAGCCTTTGTTCCTTTTCATGGAGAAAAGTATTTAGAGACAGATTAGGGTAGTGGCTCAGGGCTCTTGGGGGTTGTAGCTTTCAACCCTCTCAGTGGTTGGTGCTGAGGACTGTAAGTGTGGCCATGTATCTCTATAGCTCTATGTTGAGAAACGTAAGTCCTGTCAATAACTTCTATTTCCAATGCACTACCACAGGATTCAATCTGGGGTCTTCAATTTCCATCTTGGCAACTTTCAGCTTCCATTCTCTTCCACCGATTTTCTATTGCTCACTCCCTCTGGAAGTAACCAATTTCCTGCCTCTGTTGACTGTCACTGCCATCTCCTTGCTAAATAAGACCCCTGCAGTCCCCCTACTGGGGGAGGAGTCTTTTTTTTTTTTCCTGAGACCAGGTCTCGCTATTTTTGCCCGTGGAACCGCAGGCTCTCGTTGCCCAGGATACCATCGACTCAAGCAATCCCCAGCCTCAGCTTCCCAGGTAGCTGGGATGACAGGTGCGCGCCACCACGCTCAGCTGTATTTTTTGGAACTAGGTCTCGCTACGGGCCCCAGGTGGGACTCGAACCGCGATCCCTAGCCCCGGCCGCTTCATAGACTGAAGCTTACAAGCAGGAGCCACCTTGCCCGGCCTGGGGGAGGAGTCTTAATGGCTCTTTGAGTGAATCATAAGGAAGCAAGAAAGGGAGGACAAAGTGGGATGTGGAAGCGTACAGACAGCATGTATGGGGATGTACCCTCCACTGTGTCATCAGTGGAAAGTTCAGGAGCTGGGCTGTGGCTTCTGCCTCTTCTGTGGTCCTGAGAAGCTCTTGGGCTAGCCCCTGGTGTAATGCTGCTCCCAGACCATGTGAGCCACTGTGCTTGGGGGTCATGCTCCTCTGGCTTGGCGGCCGCTCCAGCTGGGGGTGGCACACAGAGACCCTGGACTGGACAGGATCTGGTGTGATATTCCCACTGAGGGTCCCTGCCCTACCCAGCAGTGGAAGCTAAGCAGCTCTCCCCTAGGAGGCCAGACCAGAAATAAGAGGAAATTCATAATTGATGCCAAAGCTCTTAGCTGAATACAAGCGCTTCACCCCCTCACATTTCAGCTGCATGTTACAATCCAAATGGTTTTGCAGTTTCTCTTTTATCCCAGCCACTTGCATAGGAAAGGTTTTGCTAGCCACTATGGCTGCCAGCCCCCTTTCCATTCCCACAGGGACAGCTGGGGGGAGGGGGTCCTTTGTCTAAAAGGGGTCCTTCAGGCCAGGTGTGGAGGTGTGTGCCTTTAATCCAAGCACTGGGAGGAAAGAGGACAGGGATCGCTTGAGTTCTCAGGATCGAGACTACCCTGGGCAACATGGTGAGACCTGGTGTTGAAAGAAAGAAGCTGGGAGTAGTGGCAGGCACCTGTAATCCCAGCTACCTAGGAGGCTGAGGTTGGGGTTTGCTTGAGTCTGCGGGATTGGGACTACCCCAGGCAACATAGCGAGACCTAGTCTCAAAAATATAAATAAATAGATAAATAGATAGATAAACACACAAATAAATAAATAGATAAATAGGTAGATAAACAAACACACAAATAAATATAGATAAATAGATAAACAAACAAACAAACAAATAAATAGATAAATGGAGTCCTTCAGACCACCAGACTTCCACCATCCTTGGCAGCCATGCCAACTTGTGTGTGGTATATCTCCCTGTCTGGGGGACCTCAGGCCTGAGAGTTCACTAGACCTGCTATGTGAAGAGGAACCCATACCTCAGGGAGTTCAGATATCTCTGAGGTCACAGAGCCTCCCCAGGTAGGAATCAGAAGCCCTTCCTGTACACCCAGTAGAGGTGGCCCTGCTGAGATGTGGGACTGAGGGAGCAGGTGATGGAAGCAGGGGAGGTAAGGATGATGGACAAACTCTGGCTTTCCAACAGGATGCTCAAGTACATTCAGGATTAAGGAGGTATGGAGCTTAGATAACAGGGGAGTCTCTTTAAGAAAAATAGCATAAAATGATGACCAAAGCTGAGGTCTAGGACCTCTGAAGATGTCCTGAAACTGGAACTTCCTGCGCTGATTTGGAGATCTCCCCTTCTCCGTTGGCCATCCTGTGTGGCAGCTCCTGGTTCCCTAGGCCTCACCTCCCAGGAGCCTTTCAAGGCTGCCAAGGGATGCACCTCTTTATTCCAGAGCAAGCAAGTCTGTTCACCATTTTCTCTCCCTTTCTGGAGTTCTTAAGGGCAGGTTTATGTCTTCCCCTCTAAGTGCTTGATAAGCATTAATTGAACAAATAGAAGAAAAGGGAAGAAGTAACAAGATTTTCCTTAGGGGAAAAATATTTTAAGTGCTAAGGACATTCTAGTTTGTTTTCAAGTACTGTTATGTTCTAATAATTCTGAAAA
>PVHY01015869.1:17888-35158 GCA_004024945.1 Uropsilus gracilis
AAGAAAGCATGGGAAGCAGGTGGGAAGGGAATTAGGACTTAGGGCTGATGCAGTGGTGACAAGGCTTGGGGGTCAGGGGTCTTTCCTGCACCAGCCCTGGCTAGGCAGCTCAGCCTGAACCAGGTCCTCACTTCTCCACCTACCCTTCTTCTCTGGGCCACACTGAGAGGATTAGCCAGGAAGTGTGCACAATGGGCTTATTGTTGTAAAACTGAAATAGCTTTGAAACAGGAGGCTGCAAGGGTGGGGTGTGGGAGCTGTGGGTTATTCACTTTTTTTAGGGAGGTTTTTTCCTGAGAAAAATGTAGATTCAAAGAGGTGTGCCCTATATGGGCCACCCAGAGTCCCTCCTCAACCTGCACCCCTAATTCCCCCCTGATCTATGCCTCTACACCTGCCTCCTGTTCACACACCTGATCTCCATACTCTTCCCACAAACTTCTCCGACCCCTGTGCCTTCACACTCGCTCTCTGTTGGAAGAAATGCTGTCACCCTTTGCTGTCTGCACCCCTCTGCCTGCATCCTCTTCGGACAGGAAGTGACAGGAAAGTTACACCCCTGGGGACCAGCAGTGCCAGGTCCAACTCTCTTGCCCTGCTCTGATTGTTGGTTCCTCCAGAGCTGCCTGAGACCAGCCTAAAGCTACCACTACCTGTTCAACTTCACTCGATGCCTCACTTTTTTTTAAAACAAGTGACTGAACATCAAACATTTTTTAAAACAAAAATTAAACCAAAAATATAGTGAGCATGAATTAAGAAGATGCTGATAGGGCCGGCCATGGTGGTGCATGCCTGTAGATGACAGCCTAGGAAGCCATGGCTGGGGCCAGGGATCATGGTTCAAATCCTGCCAGGGGCACGTAGCAAGACCTAGTCCCCAAAAAATAGCTGGGCATGGTCGTGCACGCCTGTAATCCCAGCTATCTGGGAAGCTGAGGCTGGGGATTGCTTGAGTCTGTGGTACCCCAGGCAATGTGAGCCTGAGGTTCCACGGGCAAAAATAGCGAGACCTAGTCTCAAAAAAAAAAAAAAAAAAGAAGATGCTGATAGCATAAATAAGGGAAGACATTTGGTGGGAGAGCATGGTCTCTCTTTGCTCCCTGGCTCACTTCCCTCTTCCTCTGCTACTCTCCATGGACAGCTTCTTAATAAGCCACTTTCCCACAAATCCTTACTTCAGTGGGCCTTACAGAACACACACCCAGGCCTAGAGGAGGGAAGTGTCAAGGAGAGACCTGCCCAGCTTTTGGAAACTGTGTGTGTGTATGTGTGTGTTTGAGTGTATGTGTGCACACAAGCACCTGCTGGTCTGTCCCTGTGAGGGGGAAAGGAATGGGAGGAGGAAGAAGGGCTGTCTGCCCCCTCAACCTCTGCAGCCCTGGGTGGTATGCCAACTGAATCTCTGCAGGAATTATACGGGCACTGAACCAAGGCCCAGGGGACTATGGCTGGAATTTGAGAACGTTTCCTTCTTCAGCATTTGAGAATTTGAGAACGTTTCCTTCTCCATGACTTCCGCTGAGTCATGGAGCTGGCAGGTCCCACCCTTCTACAGGGTGAAGCCAGTGTGGCAAGCAGGGTGCCTGATGGAAGAGGTTTCAGCGGCCTTCTCAAGTCCCTGGCTTCCATCCCAGAACTCCCACTTTGGGGGGAAAGGGAGGAAGACTAAATTGTGTTCTAGATGCTCAGCAACAAAGGCAAAGCATGGTAATGAATAGTGAGAACAGGGTGTGGAGAGGGTGGGCGAGGCGTGTTCCTTTCAGAATGGAAGGGGATGGAGGAGAAACACAACCACTCCTGGGGAGAGGCATGAACCAGCCAGGGTCCCAATTGCTGACCCAGTGGGCAGCTGCAGGCAGGGGTGGAGGCAGGCCAGTGGAGCCCTTAGGGACTGCCATTAGGGACTTTTTTGCTCAATCATGGAACTCTGGGCTATTCTTGAACCTTCTTCAGCTCTTCCCAGAGAGCCTGAGCAATGGGGTTGCAGATAGTTATTAGATCAAATGTACGGTGCCCGATTAAATCTGAATCACAGATAAACAAATCATTTTTTAGCAAAAGTATATCCCTTGTATTGTATAGGATGGACTTTCACTAAAAAGTTATTCATGATTTATCTGAAATTCAAATTTAACTGGGTTAATTAATTGATGAGTGAATTAATCAATTGCCATCTTTTGCCAAATCTAGCAACAGGGAGGACAAGATGGTTGAAGAAACCAGGGGTGCTTATCCCAGCAACCAAAAGGCTCCTGAGGCCAGAGGCATAAGCTCTCAATTACATAAGGGCTGTCCTGGGAGAGAACCAGAATGCAAATGATTGCATTTTGAAACAGCAGCTAGAAGAGAGAACAGAAAGAAGACCTAGTTCTGGGTGTGCCACCCACTTTGTGCAGTCTGGGGAAGTTCTGCCCCCAAGCCAGGTGTGGTGGTGCGCACCTGTAGTCCAAGCACTGGGAGGCAAGAGGCCTGGGATCGTTTGAATTCGTGGGTTCGAGACCCTCCTAGGGCAACATAGCAAGACTGATCTTGAAAAAGCAGCCAGGCGCAGTGGTGGGCACCTGTAATCCTAGCTACCTAGGAAGCTGAGGATGGGGATCGCTTGAGCAAGACACAGTCTCCAAAAAAAGAAAGTTCTGCCCCCAGCCTCAGTGCCCCATCTCAGTTCTCCTCCCTGCACATGCCCTCCGACCCCACAGGCCCTGGAGGTCACACCAGCCAGCTTTGTATCCTAACTTCCCTCACATTTCTGCTCCGAGTTTCTGCCCTGGAAGGACACAGGGGCTGGTGTGTCTGGTTGTCTGGGTCTATCTGCCAGGGTGAAGCACAGTCCTGAGACTGTGCTCTCCAGGCTCAGTGTCCTGTTCAGATGTGACTTTGCAAGCTTTCTGCAGCCAATCAGGTGTCTGAAGACTGGGGGCTGCCACCACCCTCCCCACCCCACAGAGGCCTTCACAGAGCCCTAGAAGGCTCTGCCAGCTTCAGCCTTATCATAGAGGGCAAAACCTCAGAACAGAATTCTCAATCCAGACCCAGCTGGCCACCTGGAGCACAGACCCAGGCTTGACTGACATTTCAGGCCACTCACTGCAACCCTCCCCACTGCACACACACAAATGGATCTGGAACCAAGACCCGTGGGTGAAGGCCATATCATCAGGGCTCAAACTCGCTGTTCAGTGCTCACTCCCACCTGTGACTTCAGGCTTTGGAGAATCAATCACACACTGAGCTAGGTGCTCCCAGGCACACTTAAATCCCACTATAACCCTGCAGAGATGTTCCCTGCCCCATGGACAAGTATGTGAACATTTATGAGACAACACAGCTCACAGGACTGCAGAAACTTGCTGGCAGGTTGGGAGTTGCAGGGCTTGCATCTAACCCTGGGTATCCCCTGGAAATGTGTGGCTTCTCCTGCCTTTTCCTAGCTTACCAGGCTCTGTTGTCAGTTCTCCCACAGTCTCCCAGGTTTCTGCAACAGAAGCCCTTCCTGCCCCATTGCCCCCACTAAAGTCCCTCCTGAACTGACCTCCCTGCAGACCTACTTAACAGCCCTTGCTCCTGGAGTTGGTGCAGCTCTCTGCAGAGTACAAAACTTTCCCCACTGTATTATGCCATCTTGGTTTTACCGACTGAGACTGTCCCAATGGGGAGCACTTGTGTTTTCTTGAGAGGCCAGGAGACTGTGGGTAAAGGGTTCCTTGCAAAATGGCAGGCTGTTTCAAGCAAACACACAGGCCTTGGGCCAGTTCAGCTGCAGTGGAGAATGGAGTCAGCGCCTCTCTCTCCTGGTGAGTGTCTTGCCGCTCCTTCCCCAGCACTGTGCCAAAGAACACCCTGCTCATTAGCCACTCTGGGAGCTGCAGACCCCGAACCCAGTTGCCTCTCCACCTTTGTCCTGGCCTCAGGTGGCCATTAGTCTAGGGGTATAGTCCCTTGGCTCCTTATTGTCCCCACAGGGCTCCCACTAACCTCTGCTCCAAAAGGGCACCCTGCTGAGAGCTCATGACCAACAGAGCAGGACTTACTTTCTCTTCAGTAAGTCTTTCCTAATCAAACATCTGTGGACCCGCAGGCCCGGACTGTCCAATGTTCTTGGCATAGCCCTCCCTCAGCTTTAAGGGTGCTGGACTTTGGGTCTCTAGATCAGAAGACCTAACCCTAGACTGGTTCCGCAGTCCTTGAGCCGTGCACATGGCAGGGTTGCACACACCACTGTGCAGGTTGTGCGCGATCTCAGCATTCAAAGCGGGGCACAGAGCCCAGCAGCATGGCTATCACCTGGGAACCTGCTAGAAACGCCGAATCTCGGGTCCCTGTTTCAAGTGACTGCATCAAAGTCTGTCTCAACCAGATCCCCAGGTGATTCACACACTAATGTTTGGGAATGACTAGATGTGTAGCCATCTCAAGAGCACCCCTTCCACAGGCCATAGTGTGAGGGCCCCTGCGAGTGTTGTGAATGTGATGTGCAAGTTCTGCTCCAGCAAATTCTCTTTGGATCTTGTCTCCTGGTCCTGCCAAATGGAGATAACTAACTCCTCTGAGTTAGTGCACCCCCTTAAACAAGGAAGGAACACAGAGGACCCCTTAAGACTGGCTGCCTCTCCTGGGAGGTAAGCTTGGGGATTTTCCTCACATTGATGATTTTTAGGAAGAAAAAAACAAAGCACAGACCAATGGAACAGAATTGAGAGTTCAGAAATAAAGTCACACACATATAGCCAACTAATCTTTGACAAAGGAGGGAAAAACTTACATTGGAACAAAGATAACCTCTTCAACAAATGGTGCTGGGAAAACTGGACTAAGACATGCAAAAAAAAATGGACCAAGACATCTCTCTCACACCATGTACAAAAATTAATTCAAAATGGATAAAAGACTTAGATATGAGACCTGAAACCATAACATACATAGAGGAAAACTTGGGCAAAACCTTCCATGAAATATAATTCAGAAACCCCTTCCTGGAATCATCTGCAGAAGGCAAAAAATTGAAGGAAAACATAAACAGATGGGACTTCATCAAACTAAAAAGCTTCTGTACTGCAAAAGAGACAACAGAAAAAATTAAAAAAAGCCCAACTAAATGGGAAAAAATTTTCACCCTTCACAAGAGATAAGGGATTAATAACACAGATCTACAAGGAACTCACACAACTAAACAAAAACAAAACAAGATGCCCAATCAAAAAATGGGGAGAACTAAAAAGACACTTCTCCAAAGAGGAAATACAAATGGCCAGCAGGCACATGAAAAATTGCTCAATATCACTAGCAATCAGAGAAATGCAAATCAAAACCACAATGAGATACCACTTTATACCAGTAAGAATGGCCCACATCAAAAAAACAGGCAACAACAAGTGCTGGCGTGGATGTGGAGAGAAAGGAACACTCCTACACTGCTGGTGGGAATGTAAACTCGTCCAGCCACTATGGAAAGCTGTGTGGAGAACACTCAAACTCATGAAAATGGAATTACCATTTGACCCAGCAGTCGCACTTCTGGGAATCTACCCAAAGGAGACCTCAATGTGGGTACAAAAGGACACCTGTGCTTGGATGTTTATTGCAGCACTATTTATAATTGCAAGAACATGGAAACAACCCAAATGCCCCAGAACAGATGAGTGGATGAAAAAGATGTGGTATATATACACAATGGAGTATTACTCATTAATTAAAAATGACAAATTTGATGAATTTATAGACACCTGGATGTACCTAGAAGAAATCATTCTAGCAGAAACGAGCCAGATAGAAAGGGACAGAAACCAAATGGTTTCACTAATATATGGTCAACCAAATGAAATCACACAAGGGGAGAGAGGGGATCAGCTGGAGCGGGCGGGGAGGGGAGGTGATGGTGTTGGGTGACCCCCAGGGACTGAAATGATGTAAAAATAATAATAATAATAAAGCAGATATTGGTAAAAAAAATTAAAAAAAACAAACAAAAAAAAAAACCCAAAACTGGATCTTTGGAGCTAAAAGGGATTTAAGGGAAGCTTTTGCTTAAGCAGGTATCCAATTTCACACAATAGCTTCACAGACAGGAAACTGAGGATGGAGAGGTGAAATCACACAGTGGGTGGTCAGTGGCCAGACTGGGATGAGAGTGCAGTCCTGTTTCCCCTTGCTGCCCCCTGTAAGCCCAGGCAGCCTTGAAAACCTGCTCCCTCTGCACCTCATAGAGAGAAGCTAGAGGAAACTTGGGCAAACTGTTCTTCTCTGACAGAATACTTAAGTCAGTAAGTGAAAGGCTCTTCCTCAGACTTAGGTAGGAGGATGTCAAGATGGATCAGACCACTCAGAAAGAAGCATGTAGACACTACTTTTCAGCACTCACAGTGCTGCTGGGCATTGGACTGGGCCTGAGGAACCACGGCCAACAAGATGCTGTCTTGGCCCCACGTGGCTCACAGTCTGGAAAGGCCATGTGGCTTTTGCTTCAGCTGAGCTAACAGGAAGTACAAAGTCCACCAACTTCCTGTGTTACCAGAGGGGGTCTCAGGGAGGCTGAGAAATCGCTTAGTGGTGCCCACATGGAAGATTCCAGAAGGTGCTGGATTGGAAAGGCCTGCAGACAGGTGGGATCGAGAGAGTAACAAAGCAGAGTGAAGACATGTAACTTTGAGAGGTATGTTTAAGGGAAAGGGAATGACCTGACTCACTTAGACAGGGACTGTCTTAGTCCATTTGGGCTACTCTAACAAAGCACTGAGTCTCGCTTGTATAGACAACAGAAATCTCTCACACTTCAGGAGGTTGGAGAGCACAAGTCAACATACTGGCAGCCCTCACCTCATCTGGTAAGGACCTTGTCTTGGTGCAGACAATGTCTCTTTGCTGTGTTCTCACTGGAGAAGGGGTGAGGGAGCTCTCTCGGGTCTCTTTTATATGGAAATTAATTTCATTTATGAGGACTCCAGTCTCATGACCTAATCACCCCCAAAGACCCCACCTCCAAATGCTATCCCATTGGGGGTTAGGATTTCAGCATATGATTTGGGAAGACATAAATATTCAGACCATAGGAAGGGGTCAGCAAGTATTTTCTGTAGAAGACCAGATAGTAAATATTTTAGGCTTTGCAGGCTGTAAGTTTTCTGTTACAACTACTCAGCTCTCTCACTACAGCTGGTAACTAATGGCAGACAGTAAGTAAGCAAATGAACAAGACTGTTACACTACAACTTTATTTACGAACACTGAAATTTGAATTCCATGTTAGTTTTCATGTGTCAAAATATTATTCTTCTTTCAATTTTTTCCAATCATTTAAAAATACAAAAATCATCCTTTTCTTCCAGGCTGTATAAATGTATGTGGTTAGCTAAATTTGGTTTCTGTGGACCATCGCTGGCCCATGCTGATCTGGGAGCAGGATAAACAACAAGGCAGGAAAGGTAGGCTGGGGCAGGATCATGCTTCAATGAATGTCAGTAAAAGAATCAGGTCTTTTCCTCAAACCTAAGTCAGCCACAGGAAGGGTGATTTTCAAGCATCCCTAGATAGAGTCCTCTTTTCAGACCAGTGACTCCCAGGAGGAGGGGACAAGACTGAGGGGAGAGAAGGTTTGGGACATAAAGCTGAGAGTCTAATCTTGGACTCTGAAAACATGAGATACCTAAGAATCAGCTAAGTGAGAGGTCCACCAGGTCACTAAATATTTGAAAGTGTAGCTGAGAGCTGAAGAGGCAGATGTTATTCTTAAACTGTGATGCACAGACAAGCCCATCGGAAGGAAGTGCAGAGAGAGAAGAGTGGGGGCCAAGGCAGAACCCCAGGGGAAGCTGAAGGACCAGGAGAGCTGGAGAGGCAGGAGGGCAGCTGGTGCCAAGACTCCCAGAAGACAAGAGGAGAGAGCCACTCACCAAGGGTGCACTTGGGCCCAAAACTGCTGAGAGCTGGGGAAGGTGAGGATGAGAAGGGGCTTGGGATCCTGGGAAGTCTCTGGTGACCCTGACCTGAGCGCATCAGTCAATGGGTGTGAACAGTGGAGAGAGTGAAGGTGACATACACAACCCTTTGGGGACATTCTCAACATTGCAAAGGTGAGATGAAGTTAAGTTTCAGTCATACAGAAGGATGAGGAATGGAACCATATGGATTCTACCCACTTCCATTGAGGGCTACCCTGCCCCAGGCATGGTGCCAGGCACCAGGATACAAATGGGAAGAGACAGGACTGAATGACCTCACTCTAACATGATTGGCATTCAAATAGGTGCAAATAACAGGTGTTGTTGGCAAAAAGGGATGCTGAAGTCAGGAATTCTGTGTTTGGGGACCAGAAAAAGCAACCCAGAGTGGGTGTTATCTAGACTGATGCTTGGAGACAGAGAATGCTGAAGAGAAGGCCTTGCCAAGCAGTGTGAGAGGAACTCAAAAAGGCAGAGTTAAGAGAGAACAAGGAGAGTTTGGAGAACTTCAAGTGATGGATGTAACCTGATAGGGGGTGATGATAGTGGCCGTGAGCAGAGACATTCTTGGAAACAAGCTGTGCAATAGAAGAAGCCTTTGTAACTTAGTAGACAGGAAAGTTTATTTATTTATTTATTTATTTATTTATTTATTTATTTATTTATTTAGGGTGATAGTGGCAAGTTTACTTAAGAAAGAGGACATGAAAAATCAGAAACGAAGGAGATAGAACAGGAGGACTACCTGAGTTGGCCAGGCTCAAGAGAGGGTAGGAATAGACTACCAAGAGGAAAGTTTTAAAAAGGCGCAGTGGAAGGGAAGGAATTTTGGCCCCCCTCCCCCTGCCAGGTGCCAGGCACTGAGTTGGCTGCCAGATCTACTTTTGAGCAGAGGATTTCCAGCATCAGACAGACCAGAAGTCAAGTCCGGGCTTTGCAAGATGCAGTAGCTTTGTGATCTTGCATCCTTTGGCTGAACGAGTCTCAGTTTCATTGGTAAAATGGGGCTAATGGGGCTATCATAATAGGGCTATCATAATGGGGTTATCATACAGAATTATCAAAAGGCTTAAGAGAGATAATGAAAGTAGAAGTTACTTCCTGTTGATTTTTTTTAAGATTAGACATGCATTTTAGAAAGGTTGGTCTTGTGGTGTGCAGGATGGGTGGTACAGCTGCTTTGAGGGGCAAACAGGACACAGGAGCTACTAACGCCAGTCAAAAGCTACTGTGCAACTAGCTAATCCAGAAGGAAACCGAAGCTACTAGCTATTGGTTGTTTTTGTTTGTTTTGTTTTGAGACTAGGCCTCGCTATTTTTGCCTGTGGAAGCCCAGGCTCACGTTGCCTGGGGTACCAGAGACTCAAGCAATCCCCAGCCTCAGCTTCCCAGGTGGCTGGGATTACAGGTGTGCACCACCATGCCCAGCTATTGTTTTGGGACTAGGTCTCACTATGTGCCCCCAGCGGCACTCGAATCGAGATCCCTGGTCCGGGCTGCAGCTTCCTAGACTGCCGCTTATAGGCATGTGCCACCATGCCTGGCTGCCACTAGCTATTTATTGTCAGAGCACAGAGAACTAAGTGCTGAGGACCTGAGGAAGGTGGGCTGCCTGGGAGAGGTGAATCTGTGATGAAGAGCATTGGGTTGGGGAGGAAGGAGCTGATGAGGAATGAGAGGACCGCATGGAGAGTGATTTTAAGTAGTCCAGTGGACAGGGCTGTTCTTAACTGAACTGGCAGATACAGGAGAAAATGTGGGTTTGGGGAGACTATTTAATTCTGGACAAATTGAGTTTGAGAATTCTGCAGAATGCCAGCTGGAGAAAGCCGGAGGGAACTGGAAATGGAGATCAGGGACTCCAGAGAGGAGGGCCTGGAGATTCAGATCCAAGCTGTCTACACCAGGAGAGAAAACCTGGCTCCTGCAGAGAGCGCGCCAAGTTCCAGATGGTGATAGAGCAGGCAGGGACTCTAGAAGGCCCCTAAGAATCCCATTTGTAAACCAGGGGGAATAATCCCAGACAAAGTTCACACAGAACTTAATTGTTTAGAACGGCCTATGCTTTGTGCTCTTGATCCAGACCCAGGATTCAGAGCTTGAAGGGACCATCCATTTCCTCTTTAGTCAGCACCTTTTAGGGCCAGGTGCTGTGAACAAGCAGGTAGGAAAAGAGAAAGCTTCTTCCTGAGAGTAAAATGCCCACTAATAAATACAGAAGGGCTAACGGAATCATCAATGGGCGGCATAGCCATTCCAAATGCCCCAAGGATTAGAGGAGAGATGTGTGGCGTGCTAAATGGCTTAGGAGGTGATGAAGCAGTGGCCCCACTGGGAAGAGTAGAGCAAGTGTCTTTGTAGAAGCCAGCTGAATGTTTTTCCACTCTGAGACTGGGGTAGAGCAACAGCCTTTCATGGCGTGTTTCAGAGCTGATTAAAACCCCCATTTTACAGATGAGGGAAGAGAGTCTCCAAAGATGATGCCACCTGTCCTAGGTGGTGCCAGTACTGACATGTGGCAGCAGCAGGTGTGAACCCTAGGTGCCCCAACTCTAACCAGGGCCACCTGAGTTGGCAGTCAGGGTGAGAGGTTGCCTGGGGTCCGAGGCCCACTGAATGGGGCTGGGGAAGAGAGGCTTACGCTTCAGATTCAAGTTGCTAGTTTTGCAGAGTGTAAAATTACTGCAAAAGTCCCAGAGAATAAACAGAGTTAACACCCCATTAAATACAATGGATTTTCAACATGAGCGCCAGACATGCCTGGATTGAAACTAGCCGAGCAGGCGCTGGCCTGTGAGTAAAATGTATCATATGCACTGCCTTGCTGCTTCCCAAAAAGAAAAAGAAGAGAAGGCACTGAAAACGCCGGCAGGCGCTCTGCAGGCTCAGGGCTGAGGCTGCTGTAATGAAGTCTTTCTGGAAGGTAAGAAAGGCTGTGTGCTGTGTGCTATTTTTAAACCTGCTGGAGCAGCACATGTATTCCTGCCCCACGTTCCTTCTCCAGCAGAGGAGGGGCCCCGGGGAGAATGCAGTCAGGAATTTAGATGCTATTTATTGTATTTCCTTTTATCAGTCAAATGATTTTCCTATTTCCCACATAGATAAAGATCTTCCGCTTCCAGCTCCAGCTTGTTGACCTTGTCAGGACTGCTGTGCAGTCTGGAAATTGGTCCCAGCGAGACAAGGGCATTGTTGGTTGGGGCTGGGTTTTTCTTTTCTCTGCAGGGAGATTGTTTTACCAAAAAAAAAAAAAAAAAAAAAAAAAAAATTAAAAATCTTCCAAGAAACAAAACCCGATTGTATTATACATTTTGCAAAACTGTAAGGTTGTCTAAGCAATTGGCTCACTAGAATACCCAGCCCCATCTTTTACACACACACACACACACACACACACACACACCCATGTACACACCCATGTACACATGCATACACAGGGATGCTCACCTGCACATACATAAGCATGCATATACATACAGGGTTGCACACACATGCTTGCACACGTGCGCATGCACACAGGAGTACACACACACACACACACACACACACACACAATTCCTGCAACAGCAAGCCCTGCTCCAGCCCGGCCGCTGCTGAGCTGCTGTCTTGGCAGGCAGTGGGGCTGAGGGGGCGGCAGCTCTGTCTCAGCTTGTAAGCTGAGCCAGTCGCCTGTCTGTGCCAGCTCTAGAGGTCTCTTGAAGATGCCAATCCGCTGAGTGGAAGCAGTTGCATCTTCCCCTAGGCCTGGAGCCTTGGAACGGACTGGGCTTCTAGAAGCGCATGCTGCAGGGGCTAGAATGTGGCCTAAGAGGGGCTAAACAGAAGGGGATCTCCTCTCAGGCCAGCTCCTCCAATGTCTTCTACAGGTGGCAGTGTTCACCGACGACAGAGTGGCTCTTCCTCACCATCCCTCACAGGACCCAAGGATGCTCCTGGAGGCATTCTGTTCACAGACATACAATCTAAAGAGAGACAGCTAGACTGGGAGGAGGGGGTGTTGCGGAATAGAATCCACCCCTGCAAGCTCAACGTTTGAACAGTGTAACGCCTCAGGTCCCCCTCCCCACCTACCGGGTCTGGGAGAGTTTCATCAGTCCTCAGTTTAAGGCCCTTCCTTCCCACCACCTCCCGAGTCCTCGCCCAGTGCAAGGTGCTCCCCGACAGGGCAGCAGAGGGCGCTGTCTCCCCTGGCGGCGAGCGCTAGGCAGCTCGCCCACACATCTGGAAACAGGCTCTGCTCGGCTTGCGAAATACTGGATGAAGACCTGTCTGTGTAAGATGCGCTGGCACCCAAGGAACACGCATACACAGGAAGAATTCCACTCGCCTCAGCTCTGCTTCCCCCTCAGGAGCACTTGTGGAATGCGGGGAATTTGCTTGCCAAAGCAGCCAGCGAGCCTTGAGCAGGCGCTGGACCTGGCCTGGGAGGACCCTCCCAATCCAGGACCACCTCTGGTCTGAAGCCTTTGCCCTCCCCTCCCACGTGGAAGGCAAAAAGAAAACGGAGGAGCAGGACCTCCCAGATCTTTCCCCAGGGGAGGAAAGCTGAAAATATTTGGCCTTGCACCCCTTGGCCTCTGAGGAAGGCAAATGCTTCCATTTCCAGGTTCTTGAGAAGCAAGCTCTAATTCCAAGACAGAATCTTCTTAAATTCCAAGCAATTAGAACATTCACTGGGATATGCAAGCAAGGGAGTTGGGAGAGGAGAGTTGGCTGGAAGATGGTAGAGCTGGAGCCAAGGCAAGGGCCTGGTTGCTTTTGCAGACTGTTCCCCAGACTTCCGAAAGCTGCATGCATTTAAATGTCCACATTTCCCCCAGAAACCAGCAATCTACACTTCTCTTGGCCAAACAACACATCGGTCTAATGTGGTGTGTGAGAAGTGTGAGAAATATGTTACATTCTTTTACGAACAGAATGTTAACACCACCTAGAATCAATATTTATGTCCAAGAACACAATGACCTGGCTTGTAGTGTGCTGCCTGGCGCAGGTTGAGGGAAAGGACATTTGGAGAGAGCTGGAGGTTCCCTTCTTGCAAAGGCAGAACCCAGCCAGCCTGTGCTGCTCAGGCATCTGGAGGGTCTTCGCCTGGGAGACAGTGCTTGTTCCCTTCCTGGCCCTGCCCCTCTGTCTCCTGGGGTTGCAAGAGGAAGCCAGCAGCCGCCAGTGGGTGGGGATTTGCAGTAGCCTTGTGGGGGTAAGCTCCATGAAGGGGAAGGAAGGGCAGGCCTGCATCCTGGCACTTCCCACTACAAAGTAGGAGCCCACACCACTTAGCACAAGCCCTCAGATGAGAGAGTCCTGTGGGCTGGGACACAAGAAGTGGCTGAGTTGACACTGTTTCTTTCATGCTGGTGATACTTTTTGAACAAGTGATTACCCTTTTCTGAGGGAGATGTTGGGTGAGAGGGAGGCTGAGGCACCCCTCTCTGCCCACCCTGTGCTGTGTTTTCCTCCAGAGGCTTTGGGAAAACTTCTCAGGCTTCCTAGGCCTTTTGTTCCTTAATGCTGTTTTTATTTTACTGTGTTTAGAAGCTTCTGGGCCTGCAGCCTGAAGCTGGTGACTTGCTCCTTGGACCTAAAATCCTTACCTAATTGTAAAACAAAAAACAAACACAAGCCTTTTCAGGATGACTTAAGTTTTGCCCACACCAAGTTAAGGTTAAAAAAAAAAAATGTGAGAGTCCTCATCTCATAGGCTGGTGCAAGGTCTCATCCAGCAAACAAGAATGTGCACCCCATGGTGGTGCCTCAGCTTGAACGCTGAGGACTCCCGCTTTCAGTGAGAACACTTGGCTCTCTCATGAAGAGCCTGATGTGCGGTCTCTTTTCTTTTAATTACTATTTTCTTTTTTTAGAGACTAGGTGTCACTATGTTGCCCAGGGTTGTCTTGAACCTGTGGACTCAAGCGATCCCTAGCCTCAGTCTCTTAGGTAGCTGGGATTACAGATGCATACCACCATGCCTGGTCTGATGCACATTTTGGTGTGGCCTGCATAAGTCTTTACTGCTGTAACAGCACAGTCTTTAGAGATGGTCCTTGGCAGAAGAAGACCAAGAGGTGATTAATCCCAGGCCTGTTAGCTGTGGATCAGGTCTCAGGCTGCAGACCTCTCCTTGAACAATTACAATGTGTAATTTTCTGTATTCTATAGTCCTCCATGTTTAGAGGCTACAATCTACTTGGTCTTCCTTTTATTTTCATCCAGTTCTAAGAGACAATCAGTAAAGACTGCAGTCATATTTGCTATAAACTGCCATGATAAGCACACTATTTTACTTGGAGCCACTATGATGCTGAACTTCACAGTTGCAAAGCTCCCCCTGCAGAAATCCCAGGCAAGAAACCCTTGTTAAGTTAGATGCCCTGAACATCTTCTGTCTGATGTAAGCCAAAAGAGAAGTGGCCTGGGGTGCAGACACTGTTCTGGGGTCAAGGGCAGAACAAAAGGTTGGTCGAAGTTGGGAGCTGGGTTGAGACCAAAGTGACATCTCCAGGCAGGAGGTCGCATTTGGTGGAACCTGGTTCTTTGCCTGCAGAGCAGTGGACAGATCTGAGAGGAAAGGGTTAACACAAAGGCTCCTTGGGGTGTTTAATAAATATCTCCTCAAGAGCACCACCCATGAATCACTTTGAAGCATGAGATACATGGGCAAGTGCTCTTTCTCCTCCCTCCTCTAGCCCATCACTCATGTTCATTTACCACCCAAATGGCTTCCTACCGTCCGTTTCCCCACTTCATCCTTCCCTACTTAGTCCTGGCTTGCACAGGCCTTATGAGGACCACAGCCTGGCCACATCTTACCTCCAATATCTGTGCTTGCTTGCCACAGTTCACCCTCGCAGGACAGCCAGGAGAAGTTCTGAAGACCCCAATTCCTCTTCTTGACAACTTTATTGGTTCCTCTTGTACTTGATGTATCAAATTCTTAGGATGGTAACAAGATTCCCCTTGGTATCCTCACTGTCTCCTGCCATTCTTGCCTTTTTTTCTTTGCTCTGCTCCCCATATTTTCACTGGGTTCCTCTAAGTATCAATCAACAAACAAAAAACCAAAAAGCAACAACAACCAAAAAACTGGTCTTGCATCTTTCTGTCTGATTCTTTGCCTTTGTCCTGCTCATTCAAGTCATATCTTAAGTGCCATTTCCTTGGAGAGTCTTCCCCTGACCGCACCATCTAAACTAGGTCTTCCTTCTCTGCCAATCTGGCTGGGGAATAAATACCTCAGGCTTTTCCTGCATCTGATCCTAAATAGTAACATTATATCCACTTAACTTTGTTTAATCATGTTTTCTGATTAGACAGTAAGATCCACAAAAGTAAGACCATGTCTGTTTTGCTGCATCCTCCCGCCTGTCACAGTGGTTAACAGCACTAGTGGATCAAAGAAATGAGGCTACACTGCCACATGACAGCTGTGCGGAGGGTTTACGTTGCCTTCCTGGGAAAGTTGCCAGGTCATGTTATCCTAAATTCCTCCTTGATGATTGGGAGAAATCAGGTCAAATTCCCAAATTTTCTCCTCTCTGTCCCTTTGCTGCCTCCAGCCCCTTCCAGGCTCTTCATACCTCTTGTTCTGACTATTTTAGCTAGACCTCAACAGTCTAGCTATACACTGTCTTGAATTCAGAAGTCTGGTGAGGACTCAGGCTGGCGAACATGGACAGGAAGAATGATGACATCTTGAGTTTCATAAACCTTTCACTGTAATATTGCACTTCCTTTGATTATAAACACCAGTAACAAACCCTAGTGGTATTGGCAGGATCTGTGACTTTGCCACTGATAGAATCACAGCTATTTTCACCTGACACACATGACAGTGGCTGCAGATGCTGAAATACTGTTTACGAACACTGTGGCTTTAAATGACGGCAGTTAGTAGCATTGCAGCAAGCCTGTGTTGTTTAATCCCCCACTAAGAGGCACACACATTCTTCTCTAACTCATTTTACATATTTTGATAGCTATATTTCAATGTAGATGGTGTCTTTGGTAATCTATGTATTTTATTTTCTACACATAAAAACATTCTCAGAAGGGGCCACAGGCTGATGGCCAAAAGGTTAAGAACCTATGGTCTAGTTTTCTTTCATTGCATGCCGTTGTCTTGCAAAAATACCCTGATGCTTCCCCCTGGGCCTTAGCATGACATTCAAGTCCCATTTATAATCCATTTTTAAAACAGCTCTATTTTTTTATTGGTACCCTGTATACAACCTGTGTTCTAGTCATACTGAATTACTTGAGCATACCAGAAACATGCTTCTATTTCCAGGGTTATTTTCAGCTTCTCTGAAAAGAAATATCTTTTTTCTAAGATTGAAAAAGAAAAGTTCCAGGTCAAAGGACCTGGAAGTGAGACCTGCAACCATAAAATACATAGAAGAAAACCTGGGCAAAACCTGTCATGAATTTCACCTCAGAAATCCATTTGGGGAAACAACTATGGCAGGCAAAAAAATGAAGGAAAACATAAACAGCTGGGACTATATAAAACTAAAAAGTTTCTGCTCAGCAAAAGAGACAATAAACAAAACAAAAAGAAACCCAACCAACTGGGAGAAAATTTTTGTCCTCCAGACAAGTGACAAGGGTCTGATAACAAAGATCCACAAAGAGCTCCTACAGCTCAACAAAAACAAAGCAAAAAACCCAATCAAAAAATGGGGAGAAGAACTAAAAAGACACTTCACCAAAGAGGAGATACAGATGGCTAACAGGCATATGAAAAAATGCTCCACATCACTAATAATTAGGGAAATGCAAATTAAAACCACACTGAGATACCATCTTACACCAGTAAGAATGGCCCACATCCAAAGAACAGGCAACAACAAATGTTGGCGTGGATGTGTTGAAGAAGGAACTCTCTTACACTGCTGGTGGGAGTGCAAACTGGTGCAGCCACTATGGAAGACTGTGGAGGACCCTCAAACAATTGAAAGTGGACTTACTATTCGACCCAGCAATCCCACTACTAGGAATCTACCCAGAGGACATGAAGACATTAATTCAAAAGGACACATGTACGCGCATGTTCACTGCAGCCCTGTTTACAGTTGCAAAGAATTGGAAACAAACCAAATGCCCCCAAACAGATGATTTGCTAAAAAAAATGTGGTACATATACACGATGGAATACTACACATCCATCAAAGAGGACAAACATACGTCATTTGCAGCAACGTGGATGGAACTAGAAAGACTCACATGAGCAGAAATGAGCCAAAAAGAAAAAGCGAAATACAGGATGGTCTCATTTATATGATGGATATAGGGAAAAACAAACAAACAAATAAGAAAAAATGAAAACAACCAATG